>JXCR01134471.1:60240-119894 GCA_002079205.1 Phalaenopsis hybrid cultivar
GTATCTGAACACATGCATGCTGACCTCCAAATATATCCTGTGACTTAGTTTGACCTTATAAAACAATAGCAATGAGAAACAGATGCATTGTCTTGTAAGAACAGCTTAAAATACACATCAATAATACTCAAGCATCACCCTTTTTCACAAAAAGAACCACATCAATGCATCTGGATAATTGAAATTACAAAAAAAGATTAACTAGGATCAATTCGATCAAAAAAGGTAACAGGGCCAGACAACGAATGCAATGACTCGTAAATCTAGTTTAAAATGACAAGTCTGCAATCAAAATCCCTCAAATCTAGCTCATTTCACAAAATGGACTATGTCAATGTGTTCATAACATTGAAACTACCAAGAATAAAACACCGATATGCTGACTTATACAAGAAAATTTTGCGAAATCCACGAAGCACAAGACAATGATTAAATTTGATACAAAAGAGCAGTAGGAAATTGCACGAAAAGAGATCAATAATAAATTGTTAATAGTTTCTTGTATAAGGATAGGGAATAGCAGTATTTTAAAATTAACATTGTTTCTTGTTAGCCGTATTATATTAATATTGTTAGTATATTGTATCAAACATTCCATACCAAACATTGGATAGGGATTAACAATATTAATATTAATTAAATATCTCAAACATTGGATAGGGAATAGCAGTATTAATATTGTTAGCCGTATTTTAAAAAATAATAAATTGAAAAATCTTATCACAATCCATACCAAATCCCTATCCAATGTTCGGCATCTCAATTCATCCCACCACATCCAGCATTATGCTAATAATAATAATAAAAAAATCTAAATCTAAGGAAACCGATAGAGCCCCACCATATGTTCCCATTTCCCACTCGGTTGTAATCCTCTCCCTATCTCTTGATCTCCTCTCCCTCTAGCCCAATCACTGCTTGTGTTCCTCTCTTGGTCCTCTCCTTACACGCACAACAAATCCCACTTCCCACACATCTTCAAGTTCCTGAAACCCTTGGCAAAACAAAAATGAGAAAATCACAGCAAAAGAGCTTGTTAGAGAAGGAAAGAGCAAAACCGCCACGAGCGAAGTGCATTTGCACATATCAAGCCCACTGGTAGCAAAACAGTGAAGAAATTGTGATAGGAGCTCTCGAAAAATGACATCGACTGTAGCAATGACATCTAAAGGGGAAGAAAGTTCAATCGATGTGCAGATTTGAGTAAAATCCATCCAAAATCCAGTTTTACCAAGCATTGGACCCAAGGTAAGAAAGATTAGAAAAGGGATTTGAGATTCTATAAGAATATGAACTGTCATTTTTATTGTTTGCAAGTTAAATTAAATACTGCTTATCTTACTAAAAGTTTCTTTATTTATTTGGGATTCTAGCATAAACAAGCGAGAACTAGATTTAATATTATGCATAACTTAAAGCTGTCATTGCTAGGATCAAGCAAGTATGAGCGACGTGGATGCAAGAATGCACGAGCTTCATGGCAACAAATGCGCAACCAATGCAGCAGCGAGCAGGAGCAAGCAGTGCAAGCAAAAGCATATGTGAGCAACAAAGCAAGTCATTGAGTGAGAGAGCAACCAGCAGAATACAACGTAAGCAAAAGGGCAAATGATTGAGGGTGTGTGGGAACATGTGATGTGAAGAAGAGAAAAGGAAGACGACTAACCAAGGATAGAATTAACTCACTCCGAGATGATATCGAAGTACAAAAGACTTTATTATATCTTGCTGGCTGAGAATAGTACATATAGGTAAATAGAGCAAATACAAAGAGTGGAAGATAAAGCAAAGTATATCTTCAAATATAAGGATAAAAATATACACATCTAAGTAACACGGAGTGATGATGATTTCCTGCAATAACACTAAGTGATGATGATTTCCTGCAATAACTTTTCAATCTTGCTCTCACATTTCTCAACTCGTTAGCAACTGAAATATACTATACACTTGCATCAGAGCAAAAGAAAAAAGTGTTTCAAATGTGTAAATTTTCATAAGTATAAAAACTAATTACAAAAGCCTGACCACAACAAGCTCCAATTTTAACGTGTAAAATAAAATTGCAAAGGATCAGTTTTTTTGCTTCCAAAATGATGAATGCCCCCACCATAGAATTGGACAAACCTACCTTGAGAAGAAGGGCGTTGCAGGTACCTTCTTGGATTGCCTTTTCTATACGTTTAGGATTTGACATCAAAAGATCATCCCCTACAACCTGCAAAACCAACGGTCAAAAGTTAGTTCAAGAGTTTCAGATTAGTTTTCTGGAAAAATAAAATATTTGGAAAGAAACCTGGCATATTCTTAGATTAGAAAGTTGCTTTGTGTGCTCCCAGTCATCCTTATCAAATGGTTGCTCAATGGACACAATAGGGTAGGCTAGTATATCAAAGAAATTAAAAATTGACCAATATGTAAATGTTTGGTTGAAAATGAAAAGTTCTATTAACAAAATTACCTTCACAGAGCTCGCTGTACATCTCAATCATATCTTCTCCAGTTTTAAACTTCTGCTCTGATTTTTTTGGAATTTTGAAGTCTAAGTCGTACTTCTTTCCTAATCGTAAAGGTGAAAACAAGTTGGCCAGACGATTTCTTTATACTCACAGCTAAGAAGTGCACTTATGAGAATGTGCGTATTTAAACATAAGTAATATTATTAAGACTCATCAAATCATTACATACAACAAAAAATGCACATAAGATGCCATATCTTTAGCTTTGAAACTAAGAACTAAGAGAATCCTTCGCAGTCCCTTCTATGCACTATTAATAGAGCACCAAGTTGAAAAATAGAGCCCATACCTATGCAAAATTCCGTAGCACCAATATCTATTGCCAACTTAATTCTCCCATTATAACCAGCACGGTGAATTGCCTCATTAATAAGATCCAACCCTTCAGAAATGCTGAGAATGGAACAGAGTCAAAGGTTAAGAAGGACGAGAAATTATGCCCCCCCCCCAAAAAAAACATCTACTGCAATCAGCAACCAGAGCTTACTTTTACCATCACTCACATGCATTTTTTCCTATTAATTCATCCTAAGGACAACCCAAAAGAGTTTTTAAGCTTCAGTTATCAAATATAAAGATTGAATATCATGATTATCACATAGTTCTCATGATTTTGTTTGATAATTCTAGTGTAAATGAACCATTGCAAATATTACTGAGATTTATGGAAAGTATGACCATATCCTCCCTGAAAAGAGAAAATGAGTTGTAAAGCGCAAGCGCAAGGACGCATCAACATTTGGAAGGACTTATGACTATCATGAGCGGTAAAATCGCATTACCTGGAAATGTTTGGAGCAAATCCTCCATCGTCACCAACATTGCATCCACTAGAACCACACCTTTCAGCAATAACTGACTGTACTTCAACGTGAAGAAATAATAATTAACATTTGTCATTTTACTGTAACAATGGGATTAAAAAGCAGCAATTATTTCAATATTGTAATGAAATGCATTTCAAAAAAATATGTTGTCATAATCATCCTAAAAAAAACAAGAACCAGTGCAAAATATGGGATACAAATATGCGGAACAAGTTTTACAAGCAAATCAGATATTTTTAAGCAGTAAGATATCTGCAAAAAAAAAAACAAACAAAAAACATTGACAAGGAAGCTAGTCTACGGCTCTGCTTATAAAGTTCATTCTAATCCAGTTAGATAATATCAATCATTACATTACCTTAAGGTGAAAATAAGTCTCAGAGCCCATCTGAATTGCTTCTTCAAAGTTATTTGCACCGACTGGCATAATCATGATTTCCTAAAGAATTAGGAGTCATCATAAACTTGGTGCTACATTCAAAGAAAAAAACAACTAAACTATATGCAATTATATAAAATACTTTTGATGTTCACAAAATTTTGTAAGAAAAGAAATTACAAGAGAGAAATGATTAACCAGAAAATGAATGGTCAAGATCCCTACATAAAATAGTGGCCTAAGAATATAGGTTATAAAAATCCAATCTTGGGCAATTGTTATACTGGGTCACATATTAAGAAACTAACTTATTTGTCTAACAACCAAAGCCGTTAGGTCATCCCCTTTGGATTTCTCTCAATTCACGTTTGTTTGGATGATCGGAGCCCAAAAGAAAAATAGCTCAGCTGCTACAAGATGGCGTCCTTGTTATGTGAGAGATATGTATTTGCTTCTAAGATATCTATCACATACCTCGCTTTATTGAGGTTGCCCATTTTAAAATTTGGCATATCACCACATTAACTATACTTAAATATACTCATAAATGTTAATCTTATGGATCTCTGGCTAATGAACAAATGTCATTTATTCAAATCATGTTCAGAGGATCATATAGTTGGCAAAGCCTATAATATTTTGCAAAATGAAGTACTAGCTGGCTATGTGCATCTTCCTTATAACCAGTGCCTACTTTTGTCAAAGCTTAATTCTAGCCCAATAAAAATTTAAATCAAGTTTATTGTTTATAATAAACTCTTAGGGTCAATTTGAGGAAGCTTTTTTCATAGCTTTGCTTTAGAAACAGCTATCATAATTATGTTTGGCCACAGCTTTTTGGTTGCTTTTCAAAAAATTTATGTGATGAGAAAACCTTTTTATAGCAACATATCCTTAGAGTATGACAGCGAAAAAAAAGTTGGTCCAATTTTTTTAAGGAAAAAAAATTACAATATTTACAAGCTTTTAAGAAAGTTAATTTTTCCACAACTGTACAACTAGTCGGCTACTTTTACTGATAGTTGCACTGACATAAAAAGGACCCATATTCAGTTTCACTTAAATGGTAGTGATCATAATATCATGTTTGAAATCACATTTTACTCATGTAATCTTGGACTAGTACATGCTGCTATCCACATGAAGGAGCATAAACACATGCCTGAACAACCAGATTATTCCCAGCATGATTGCCGCCACTAATGACAGTAATTGCAGGGACAGGAAGGACTGGGTCATCTTTTCCAGAAAGATCAGCAATGTGTTTGTACAGTGGCACCTGCAAATGAGAAGCAGGGAAAAAAAAATAAAATCACACAGGAAAGAAACCCTTACGATGTTCAAACGATATATAAGCTTTACCTCTTTTTCAGCAGCACCCGCTTTGCAAGCAGCAATCGAAACAGCTAACATAGCATTTGCTCCTATTTCTGCCTGCAAAATATCTGCATAAACTTATATTGCGCAATATCAATCAACTATTTCTCAAATAGGCCAACGTGTATTTTCCGCATAAAGAGATTAACCAATCCCAACTATTTGAAATGGGACATGATAATATTGATATAGATATCTTTTGAAATTCAGAACAACGCAGAAGTGAAATTATTTTATTGATATGAAAGGGGTATAAATAACCCTTACATGAATCCTAAAATAGAAAAAAACAATAAAAATAAATAACATGAAAAGAAAAGATACATCACCTAATATCTCCAATTAATCAATTTATTAATTATTCAGAGATAAAGGAAATATCATAAAATCGGAAAAAAAATATATTTATTCCAAAAAAATAAATCAAATATAGGAAAGGAAATAAAGTTAAATTAGAAATAAATCTAATCCTCACAGTTCCTAATATAAATAAATTATTTCCTAATATAAATTCTAACACTCCCCTCAAGTTTGAAATATTGTTGAAAATTATATTCAACTTGGATTTAAAAAAATCTTGAAGTTTTCATCCTGTACTGTGATTGTCATTTACTGCAATTCCTGTAATATTTGTAGGCAGGCGAAATGTTCCTATAGGCAATGTTGCAAAGGGGTTTGCAGGAAAGTGGACAACCTACAGAAAAAACTTACTTCTAGTTAACTGTGGTTGTCTTTACCTGCAATTCTTGCAGCGTCTATAGATAGACAGAAGACTCCTACGGGCAATGTTGCAGGAAAGTCTGCAGGGGAGTCGACAACCTGCAGGAAAAACTGACTTCTAATCGACTGTAATTTTTTTTTGCTGCAGCTCCTGCAGTGTCTGTAGATATGTAGAGGCTCCTACCGATAATACAATAGGGGAGTTTACACGGAAGTAAACAACCAACAGGAAAAACTGCAGCATATGAACTACAGAAAAAGAAAAGAACTACGGAGGTAGGTCTTACTGCAGAAAAAGCTCCAGAGGTGGGCCTGATACAAAAAAAATTATGGAGGAGAGCCTGCAACAGGACAAGCTCCGGTGGTAGGCCTTGTTGCAGGAAAGCTCTGAAGGAGGGCTTGACATAGAAAAAAATTTGGAGAGCCTGCTGCAGGACAAGCTTTGGAGGAGGGTCTGCTACAAGAAGAATTTTGGTGGAGGTCCTGCTGCAGGAAAAGCTCTGGAGGAGGGTCTTATATAGAAAAAATTTCCAAAGGAGGCCTGTTGTAGGAAGAATTCCGAAGGACTTATTGCAGGAAAAACTCCAGAAGAGAGTCTGATACAAAAAAAGCACTGGAGGAGGGTCTCCTGCACGAAAGATCCGAAGGAGGGTCTGCTGCAGGAAAACTCCGAAGGAGGGCTTGCTGCAGAAAAGAATTCAAATGAGGGCTTGATACAAGAAAAAGTTTAGGAAGGGGGTCTGATGTAAAATAAGTTCCGAAGGAGGGTCTGATGCACGAAAAAGTTCCAGAAAGTCTGATGCAGGGAAAGACTCTAGAGAAGGGTCTGTTGCAGAAAGAATTACGATGGAGGACCTGTTGTAGGGAAAACCTCCAAAGGAAGGCAAACTACAGGAAGAATTTAGGTTGAAGATCTGTTGCAGAAAAAAGATTAGGAGGGCTTGTCGAAGAGCTTCATGGTGCATCTCAGCAGACTTTACTTCAGTGGTGAGACTGGAGGGATCAAAGGTAATTACCATGCCCAGCTTCAAAAAGCTAGTCTCAACTCGACCGATAGGGACGGTACCAATACCAACAATCTTGTAGATGTTTTGAAGGGGGAGGCGGAGGGGCTTGTCGGTTGGCCTCTTGGGCTCTTGGATCGGGTCAAGAGCTTCGACAAGAGTTGAACACTTGTACCAATCAAGGATCGTGGATCTCTCTATCATTTTGTCGCCCTCAAATCCAGAGATGGGAAAAAAAGGAATCTTCTCAGGTTTGTAGCCAACCTTCTTCAAATAGGAGGAGACTTCCTTAACGATTTCATCATACCTAGACTATGAGTGCTTGGGGGTGGTGGCATCCATCTTGTTGCAGCAGCAACTCACCTACTTCACCCCAAGAGTGAATGCAAGCAAAGCGTATTCATGAGTCTGACCATCCTTGGAGATACCTGCTTCAAAACCACCAGTTGTGGAATCAATGATCAGGACAGCGCGGTCAGCTGAAGAAGTTCCAGTAATCATGTTCTTGATGAAGTTGCGATGAACAAGAGCATTCATTTCGGTCGCCTCTTACTCAAACCTCTCAATAACATGCTTGTTGATACCACCGAGCCTGTAAATGAGATGTTCGGTGGTGGCGGACTTATCGGAATCGACATGGCCAATGGCCACCATGTTAATGCATACCTTCTCCTTAACCATGGTTGCAGCAAAGTACTTGCAAGGGCAGAAGAAGGCTCGCTCTACCGAGAGAGCTCGAAGCAAAATTAGGGATTCGAGCAAGGCATATGAAGAGCCCGCTGCCAGCAAATGTAGGGAATAGTAAGTTTTCGGCTGGAGGGGACTCTAAGATTTGTTTCAAGGCTCTGATACTATGTTGACATTCAAAATAATTCGGAATTAAATCAAATTAGTTTATTGATATGACATGGGTATAAATAATTCTTACATGAATTATAGAATAAGAAAGATAATAAAAAGAAAATAACATGTAAGGAAAGATATCACCTAATATCTCCAATTAATTAATGTATATTAATTATTTAGAGATAAATAAAACACCATAGAAAAGAAAAAAAGCTAAAATAGAAAAGAAAATATATCCAATCCAAGAAAATAAATCTAAAATTGGAAAGGAAATAAAGTTATCTTAGGAAATAAATCTAATCCTCATAACTTCTAATAAGAAAAAATTATTTCCTAATATAAATTCTAACAATTTCCAAACTATCCAATCTCAGTAAGTAGTGACGAGGTACATTAGAAAAGTTCAATTTGTGATGACTACTGGGATCATGGAAAGGTTCTCAATAAGGTGTTTGTTGACAATCTAACTAGAGATTCCATTGTTTAAGAAAAGCAATCTTGAATCATTAAAATGTCAGATTCAAATAATTCCATTTTGTGGTGAAAAAACAATAAACTCAACATTTTTTATGAACACTATCATAATAAAATAACCTCGATAATATCTCTAGCAGCAAAATAAATGGGGATGTTGGAGAAGATAAAGCAAGAGCATGGATCAGAAGAGATTCAAGCAATATCTTTAACTAGTGAAAGCTTCCCTTAATACCACAACAATTATGACAAGAAGATAGTGATAAAGTTAAAGTAGATATCACAAATATAATAAAATAACTCAAACAATAAACTCGGCATTTTTTACTAACATTATCATAATAAAATAACCTCGATAATACCTCTAGCAGCAAAAAAAAAACGTGGATGGAGGAAAAGATAAAGCAGGAGCATGGATCAGAAGAGAATAAAACAATATCTTTAACTAGTGAAAGTCTCCCTTAATACCACAACAATTTTGACAAGAAGATAGTAATGAAGTGAAAGTAGATAATCACAAATATAATAATATAACCAGCAACTTCAATAGGCAGTGAAAGGTCCTATTAGAAATGACAACAACAAATATGATAATGATGATGGCGACACCACAGAAATAATAAGAAGTTGATTTACCTTTTTTTGAGTTTTGTCCAAATCCATCATAGCTTGATCAATTTGGGATTGAAGGGAAGGGTCCATGCCAATCAAAGCTTCAGAAATCTTCTCATTTATATTCTTAACAGCCTTCAAGACTCCCTTCCCAAGATACTTCCCCTTGTCACCATCACGAACTTCAATAGCCTCATACCTATAATTAAACCCCAAGTGTTGAATTACAATACTTGGATCTTGATTTCACAACATAAAAAATTGGAAGTTATACTATGGTGAAAAATATCAAGAAAGAACCATTAATATATTGGGGTAAGCTGTATGGATCCTCATCCTCCACTCAATCTTTAGAGTACATAAGGTGTTAAATATATCTGAAGTAAGATTTATGAATCATTCTTACCAGTTCATTTCTTTAAGTGTGGCATCAGATGGTTATAATATTTTTTTGTAATCTATTTGCACAACTTCTAGTTATATTAAAGTTTTTCTACCCTTTTTTCTTCCTTATAATGCCATATTATGATACCTAAGTTAACACAAAAGCCGATAGGAAAACATATTTTCATTAAGCCAAATCATTGGGGTTACAAATAAGAATCAAACCAAAAAAAGAAAAACAACACAACACGATTCTCCAGCTAGGGTGAGGCAGGATAGCTGGTGGACAGTGGTGAGGGAACAGTGAGAGGTTTTAAGAGGAGCCGGTTGATTTGCAGTGAAGCAGGGGAGGGGTAGCTGAGGGTAGAAGTTAGTAGAAAGGGGGTATGTTGGATGGTTGGGCGGTCTTAGCAAGTGCTATGGAGGTGTCATGCTATAGCTGTAGGGGAGGAGTGGAGATGGCGACAAAGAAGCAGCGAGGTTGGGGTGGTTTAGTAGTAGCTAAAGGATGGAGTAGACTGGGCGATAGGGTGACAGGAAGGCTGGGGTGCAAGAGAGATGGTAGCAGAAGAGAAACAAGGAGATTGGGGTACATGAGAGATGGCAGTGGCAAGGGAGGGTGAGCAGGCGAGAGATTAAGGGGAGGTTATCACCACCTAGGAGCAGGATATAGTCGGAGGACCACCCATCCTCGAATGCAACCCTAGCAAGGGAGAAACACTAAGGACAGAAATCTGAAATCAGAAAAAATTAAACCATAAAAAAATAACATATTTAGAATAAAAGATAACTAGGAGGGAACCCTCCCCGTAGGAGGTAGCTCCAGCCCTAAGAAGGACCAACTAGTTTAGCCCCCCTGTTGAACAGGCAACCTCTTTGTCGAACTGGTTGAGACGGCTCAGGCCCTCGCCCCTGCATCAGTGCCTTGGGGTTGGGAGAGCTTTAATCACATTGGTCGAAGTTTTTGTCTGCTCGTTGTCAGAAATAGAGTTGTTGCAATCTCTTAGGGGGCTGAAGGTTCTTCAATTGCGGCCCTAGTAGCACCTAAATCCCACTATCGGCTACATTGTCTTCTGATCCATCTTAAAATTTTCTATTTTTTCTGCACATTTTATGCTCAATTTTTTAGGATATTATGCTTTAATGAAGAGTATTTTTATGTTTTTTGTTGCAGATGTAAGAAAAAGAGTTTAAGAGTAAAAAGAAACAAAAATACATCAAAAAGAACAAAATGGGCTAAATTGAAGAAAAGTGTCAAACCAGCCGAACTGACATCTATGCGCCTAGGCGTCAGATAAAAAAATGGTTGGAGCCTAGGCGCGACAGTTGGGCGACTAGGCGCCACGGTTACTCTCTAGAAGATTAATTGAATGAGACTGAATTTTGAAGAGATGTCTAAAACAACCCAGGGTCATTTTTGAAGCTTTATAAATATAGATTAATTCCAAAGGGTTGGGTGGTCGGATTTAGAGAGTCTCATAGTGTGTGAGTGTGTTAAATGTGTGAGAAGTTTTCTTTATGAGTCTTTGTTATTTCTGGAATGTGAGTCTTGTAAGTGTTGTTGGAGTTAGAGAAGTCAGATAACTTTAAAGAAGTGCTTGGGGGAACATTCCAGATAAATATTTATATATTTGTCCTTAAGTTTTATACTTTGGATTGTAGTTTTATAAATATGTTTTGTTTTGTTATCTCCATATTTCGTGAATAGTTTTATCATCTTTCTCCTTGTAATATGAAGTAATTAAGTAAGTGATTTGTTTTATTTTGTTTAGAACTTTTTTTATTCCTAAAAATTATGATGATACTTTTACCGGTCCTTCATTTACTTTACAAATTGATCAATTGTATTGTTAAAATCTGTTGAGAAACTTATAGATCCGAAAGGTCTAAGATTTCTTGACTTGTAAGTTTCGCATTCTACCTTGGAAAGAGCATTCACGATCGTCTAAAAAAGGGTGCAAATAAATAGGGAGAAAGACTTTGTTAAACGTAGAATTAATGTTTCTAGAGTGACAGACTAGATTCTTTTATCAATTTGGTCTAGAGATTGGAACTAAGGGTCACTGACAGATCTTATAGAGACAACAAAGTGGGTAATCTAGATATGAGAGACTAAAACATACCCAACTCTACTATACATGCCGATATCAACTTTAGATTAGTAAATGTTTTTTGCACAATTCGAAAGAAAATAAAAAAATAGGTATATTCCTATCTGTCACAATACCACATTTAAGTTTCTGAACAAATTTTGAAATCCTTAACTGATTATGAATAATTGACAAGGAGAATGTCTCTTTATATATATTTTTTAAGTCATTACATTTATTTTTATTTGCAAAATGTAGAAGTTAGTAAACTTAAATTTCATCTGTAGATAATTGTTGCATTTTTAAGTAAGGTTTTCTTAAAGTCAAAATTCTTGTATTTCATTTTATTTTATACCTGTTTTCAGCTTCCTTGTAGGATCGATACTAAAGTTTTTAAATAAAACTCTATATTACTTGAAACGATACGTATATTTGCGTAGTACCCATAGTGAGAAAATTATTTCTTTAATCATATTAC
Organism: Phalaenopsis hybrid cultivar; assembly: GCA_002079205.1. NCBI lineage: Eukaryota > Viridiplantae > Streptophyta > Magnoliopsida > Asparagales > Orchidaceae > Phalaenopsis > Phalaenopsis hybrid cultivar. The sequence continues at coordinate 71,951 of JXCR01134471.1, forward strand.
ATTTATTCTCACTAGTTAAATATAATTTGGGTAAAATTTTTGGTATATTAAGAAACATAAATATCTGTGTAATTGCGGGTTAGGTCATCTCCCAAAATACTGGAAGAGTTTTCACCAATTGTGAGCATACATTTATATCGGGCCAACTTCTTGAATTGCACGTCACGCATAAACTACTAAATCCTCCCAAAATAAAAGGTTGGCTCAACTTAATCTGAAGTGAGGGTAACCTGAACATCCCCGAACGGTGGTGGTCATGGTGATAAGGTATTGATCATGATGTCCTGAAATGCTCCATGTTGTGATTGTCCCATGTATGAAATCGGTAATTCACTCATGTCATCACCAAAACTGATCCCAGCGATGTTGCTTGGCTAGCAAGGTCATCTGTGATCCAAGGCTCGGTAGAATGGAGAAGTATGATGTGTCCCCCCTCCTTCATGAAAAGGTTGCAGTTTTTGAACATTTTGTGTTAAGTTCTACGATCAAATTGTCACAATCAACCCAATAAAAGGTGGCATGCATCCATGGGGAGCACGTTGTATGACACCTAATCCTGCAACTGACTTCCAATTAAAAACTCAACTAAGCACTTCCGATCGATGCTAACCCTATTCTCTTTTTCCAATCACGTCAGAAAATACGACTGAGAATATCTCTGAGGCATGAGGCCCAATTTCTCCACCATCTGCGTAGACACCACGTTCTTGTTGTTCACTTCATCAATGATGAGACTACATACTTTCCCGTTCATAGTACAAAAGATGTAGAATATATTGTGGCTAAGCCACTGTAGATTCTCTGTATCCTCAGTCTACACAACCCATCAAACTACAAACCTTTTGCCTTCATCGGTGGAAGATCATACACGTCACCCAGTTCTTCAGCTTCCTCTTCGTCGTTGACATCCCCCACTGCGCCCTGCACGGTAAAAGACACAACTCGACTCATTGGACAGTTGGAGGTGATGTGCCCAAATTCATGGCAACTAAAACATTTTCGGGTAGAGTCTGTAGTAGGTGTGCTGCTCCTTTCGGGCTTCTTCTCACTCAGGACGGTTCTATCCTAGTCTGAATCATTTTTCCCAACTCCTTAAGGCATACTCCAACTGATGTCTCCAATTGCGGGTGGTTGTCTGCTATGTTGTCTCTCCACCTTCAAGGATAAGGTTTGGACATGTCCCACTGACCGATAAGGCTACAACAGCATAATATTGCTAATAACGAGTTTCAAATCCCTTAGATATTAGGCTATGGAAAGTTCCTCTGACTCAATTAACTCACACTTCATATCAACTAGTGAAACAACATCATGAACTTCTCAAGTGATAGGTCTCTCTGCTATAAGTTGTGGAGTCTCAAAAACATATCCTGACGGCAATGAAAAGGTAGGTATTTTATGCGCATCTCCTTCTTCATCTTCTCCCACTTGGTAATCTTGTCACTTTCCTCTCTTCCTCTGCCTTTGCAAGCTTTCCCACCTTAAAGAAGCACTTATCCTCAACTTGATAACTGCTAATTTCACCTGTTTATCTTCCAACACTTCCTTATACTCAAAGATTCTTTCAATTGATTGCAGTCATTCGCTAAAATCGTCTGGATCCATATCTCCAACAACCTCTGGTAGATCCACTTTGATACTGAAATTCCCGTGTCTTCCGTATGTTTTCTCTTCCTCTGTCTCCTCTGATATTGGATTTCAAAACATCGTGGCTTATCTTCTTCAACACTAAGGTCGTCCCTACAGAAGAGATTTGAATCCCCGTTCCTTTCTCCGCTTCGACTTTGCATATCATGATCGAGGGTAATCTCCCCTAGGTTCCATCATCCATCTCTGCAACTCTTTGTTGAAGATGACGAAGCTCTCGTTGTATCTCTTCCTGAGTAGGCTCGGGTCTGTATCTCCTTGATGGCATAGTTAGGGTTTGGAATTTGTGGTAGTAGAAACAATATTTGGTGGTAGAAAAGAAAAACATTTTATGATGTTTTGGGTACGACGGATGCTAGGAAACCCTAAGATATAACTACTGTTATGCTAGTTCTGATACCAATTGATACCAAAATTAACCAAAAGTCAATAAGAAAATAGAGTTTATTACGTCAAATTAACGGGGTTACAATAAATACTTGAACAGAAAATAAAAAACAACAAAACATGAATTTCAGGCTAGGATGAGACAGGATAGTCGGTGGACAGTGCTGAGGGGATGGTGAGAGGCTGGAAGGGGAGCAGTTTGATTTGAGAGCGGAGCAAGGGTGGGGGAGTAGAGGGTGGCGGCAGTACAGGGAGGGTGAGAATAGACGGTAGTAGAAAGGAATTATGCTAGATGGGTAGACGATCTTAGCAGGTGGTATGGAGGTGTTTTGAGGTAGCTTTAGCGGAGGAGTGGAGATGGCGACAGAAAAGCAAGGAGGTTGGGATGGTTTAGAGGTAGTTGGAGGCTGGAATAAACTCGGCAGCAGGGTAACAAGAAGGTTGGGGTGCATGGGAGATGGAAGCAACCAAGAAGGGTGAGTAGAATAGTGATTGGGGGAGTAGTCAACATATCAGAGCAGAATATAGCCGGAGCACCACTTGCCTTTGGATATAGCCTTAGCAAGGGAGAAACATCGACAATAAGAATCTGAAATCAGAAAAAACTAAACACTAAACAAGAAAACAACATATTTATAATAAAATATAACTAAAACGGGGAAACTGCTCCCCTTAGGCGGCACCTCCAACCCTAAGTAGTGTCAGTCGGTTCAGGCTCCCTGCATGACCGATAACCTCCTTGTTGAACCAGTTTAGCCGATTCAGACCCTAGCCCCCGCGTCACATTAGCTCTCTTAAATTGCCTTAAAAGTATATATATTGCTCCAAATTATGCATGCACAAACCACCTTAGCTACATAATTTTCAGTAGTTTATCTTTGATAGCCTGTATTCATCATTTCTCTAATATAGTCATCAATTTTTCTAATCAAACCACAAATACAAATCAAGTTTCATTTCCTTCATACTCAACTATCAATGACTTTTTCCATTCTTTAGCACTTGGATCTACTTGGCATATATTATTTGATTGTTCTTATTTAATAAAACGTACATTTAAGTTTGAATATATTCTATTTTTTTCATGACAATAGTTCTAGAGCACTTCTCCATTTCACCTAGCACTATAAATATCAAATTCTCATTCTTTTATATTAATAGATTAGATATGTAAAACTATCAAGCATATTTATTACTTGATCTTTCAATGATTAATCTTAGTAGTTTAGCATCTACTAAAAGTGCATATAATGTGTTGCCTTTAATCTAATAATCTTAAGCACCTTACATCCTACTACATTATCAAATATAGTAGTTTAGCATCTACTAAAAGTGCAAAAAATGTGTTGCCTTTAATCTAATAATCTTAAGCACCTTACATCCTACTACATTATCAAAGTTCTTATGTTAAAATGATTAAAAAAATATAAAATATGTAAACATTTTCATATTTCAAACTATCAAACATATTTATTAATTATTTACTAGATCTTTCAATGACTAAGATTATCAATTTAGCATATACTAAAAGTGCATATAATGTATTGTCTTTAATATATTAACCGTAAGCATCTTATCTCCTACTACATTATTCAAATTTTTTATGTTAAAAATATTCTCAAAATAGAAATTATACATCTTCAAATGTAAGACTATCAAACATATTTATTGATTATTTACTATATCTTTCAATGATTAAGATTATCAATTTAGCATCTACTAAAGTACATATAATGTATTCCCTTTAATATATTAATCTTAAGCACCTTATCTCCTATTACATTTTTCAAAATTTTTATGTTAAAAATATTCACAAAATAGAAACTATTTAAACATCTTCTTCAAATTTCTGTGATGTGTAATTTCCTATGTCTACTTATCCAAGAGCATGTTGATAGCAAATGAGGATAGCATTCATACTGAGGCTGTAGATTCACATAAATGCAGTTTTCCTAAAAGTGTTTTTAAAAATGATAATATGGAATGTCATACATCAACATTCACAAATACTTATTGTTATCCATCCAACTCAACGGCTGTTAGCATGAAGTTCAAAGCATTAAAGAGGAAGCTGCATATGGTTACCTGGACAAAGTTAGGACTTCTAAATGGTATAATAAAAGAATTATCATATGGAACGAAGCCATTAACCAAACCAGAAATACAAGGAATCAGCAGACCTTTTAGGCTTAATATAAGTATCATAATCAGTAACTAACTCATTAAAACAAGAAATAGATTGATTAAAAGGTACAAACTGTTAAACTCCTTTCTGTTATGTGGGATATGAAAAAATATTATGCTGATTTTCATATAAAATCAATATTTTAAAGGTCTTTCCCACAGATAGCTTCTCTTACCCAGCATCCTTTCAACATGCATATCCCAATTAATCATAGATTCAAAAATCCTCCTTCAACATCTCAATCTATTTTTTATCAATCCTCAATAGGTATCACCCCACACTTATCCAAAATTAATTGATGTCCACTAACCCTTGATAAGGCAAAATGAATTTTGAGTCTTCAACAGTTTCATCATATACCAAGATTCATATAAAAACTCCTCGGAGTTTTGTTGTAAGAAGACAGAATTAATCGTTTATTTCAACAGTTATGATAAAAATCTGCAATCTTCTCACGCATAAAATAAGATTATTTTAACTTGCTAAGTTCAAATAAGTTATGGCCTAAAACCTTCAACAAGCAGTAGCATGAAACAACAAGAGTAAAATCTCAAGAAATCAATCTGCTGACCAGTCTTGTGTGACTCCTAAAGTTGAGTTAGGAATGCCTAACGAGCGGGTTTTTTTATTTTTTTCAAGTTAATACCGAGTTTAGCAATAAGAGCAACAACTTTGAGAATAATTATGGAGGCTAAATTTATGATATGGCTCTCCAAAAAATATTACATCTATTCCATGTAAGTTTTGAATGACTGATTGATTGTCTGTGATGTGGAACTACATGTGAACATTTTGTTCCTCAAATTATTCCTATGGCAGCCAGCACACTATCTTTAATCTGCCCTCTAAATGATTGCTTGGTTGGAAGCCTTAGCCAAATTTTTCCAGGATAAATGTTAAATTTTATCATACAATTTCTTCAAGCCACATAATTCTATTATCTAATTGTTTTATGATAATTCCCTAATTTAATCAGTCATAAGGGAAACCGGATTTAAAAAATTAACATTTCTCACCGTGCCTCTTCTTCTCCTTCAATTAAATCCAAAGTTTTGAAAATAACTACCAATTTGTTCACTGGATGTAATCAAATTTTACATCTTTGTATGCCAAGATCTTTTTAAGGATATAACTGCTCAAGCATTTACTAAACCAGGATTTAGCCGGATTTACTAAATCCTACTTTTCTAAACAGTCCCCAAGAAAAACCATTCATACAAATATTACTACTATCATATCATTATCCACTGCTGTAATTTAACTTTTCTTGAATTTTCATGCAATTACACAAATGCAACAGACTTTAAGCACCAAGGAAATGCTAACATTAATTGATAATCAGCTTTAAACTTCAGAGCTTATTCCATCAGATAATACTCACATTCCAGTAGACGTGCCACTGGGAGCAGAAGCTCGATACATTCCTTTGTTCGTATACAAATCCACCTCCACGGTCGGAATACCCCTACTATCCAAGATCTGCCTCGCTTTGATCTTTGTGATCGCAGAAGGAACAGCCTTCTTCATATGATTTGACTGCAAAAACAAAAGAATCAGTACATGATAAAATCTAGCAACGTCTGAACCAAGAATAAAAGTTAAAAGAAACTATTGGATAGTGAAAACTCACAATAAATAGCACGGGATCCGTGGTCTTGGCTCTCACTGCCGCATTGACAGCATCTTCGATCTTTCTAGCTAGCGAGTGTTTGTCAAGATATTCCTGGACAGACATTTCTTACCCCAGAGACTCTGAAACCTAATTTTTTTCTTCTTCCGCTACAGAAAACTAAAATCAAACTCTCTCGTTTCTAGCACGGATCTGACAAATGGAAACAGGAATAACGACTGAGAACGTGAATTCCATCTCCTGAAGTAAAAATTTCAACCTGTCGAGCAAGAGAGATTCTGGCGTTTTATGATCACGTCAGTTTATAGATCAGGATGAAGAATTTCTTGAATTTGCGGCGTTTACTAGTTGTTCGGGAACAGCTCGGGTTGGGCTCGTTACATTTCTCCTGTTCGAATCTTTGGTTAACGAGTAGAACATTAATAAATGCTTTAAGCTCAAATTATAAACAAGCTGGACATAAATAAAAAAAAAAAACTTTTTTTTTTTGTTTTAACAAGTTTCTTAACTCCAAATAATAAAAATATATATTTTTCATGATATTTATGATAATATATGAAGCAGCATGGGATTGAGGTTCCCGGAGTTTCATTGGCTTGAAATAATAAATTATTTGTGATATTTCTTTTATTTTCTATATTATTCGTTTTTTTTTATAAGTTTTCATGATATTTATAGTAATATATGTAGTGTACATATAAGAAGTCGGCATGAGGGAATATAGGGAGGGAAAATGGACGCTAAGTCATGGACTTCACCCAAGCTTGGCACCTCAGTGCTTGAACTAGCCTGAAATTTGTCAAAATACAGCGAAGATAGAAAGAGTGTGTCACCATCAAACATGGACAAGAATATGTAAATCAAGTCGAACATAAAAATACTGTTTATGAGCAATTTTGAACAAGAGTTAATTTCAAATATAATTAATTTCAAATGATTGGAACACAAGCCAAATCTAAACTCTATCAAACTCAACTCATTTACAACCCAAAATGTGACCTGCACCGAACCAATATCATTTATTCACTTGCAAGACCTTGCAAGTACTTTCTAGTTTTTAAGGAATCACGAATTTCAAGCCATGAATTTAATACAAATGAAATTTAATTTGAAAATTTGGACAATCATCAGAACCAGGAAATCACAGCGCTTGCATTTCTGAAGAAGAAATTTGTACAAGTAAAACTTTACGTCTGATGCAGCCTTCAATATCAGATATAATTTCAAAAACAAACATAAAACAAAGCTCTAGTTCTCATTAGCTCCAAAAGCCCACACCAGAATAAATGAAGCCTTGTATGTTTTAAGTATTTACAACAAGCTCATCGCTATATCACAACAAACGCAGTTGAAGCACCAGTGAAATGGGTGATCGATCCCAACAAGTTCTTTGCAGCACCATAATGTCTTATTCTGTAGACACCAGGCAGTGCGGTTTCAGGAATCCTCCACTCTATAGTAGCATAGCTGCGAGAGCTGAGCTTCCATGGCCTGGACCACTTGAACCGGAGACACAAATCATCGTCATCATAAGCCGGAATCCATGTCTCAGAACCCTGCAAGATCTCCACGAGCGAGAAGGTACCTTCGGTCATCAGATCATTTCGAGGACAAGCTGACCAAAACGTGACCGTGACCATATGGCCCTTGGTAAAAGTTGAGTTCAGAGGAACATCAGACTTGACATCTCCAAAGTTGACACCTATGGGTTTTGAATCTAAGATCACAGGAGAAAGCAAGCTGATTTGTTTATTGAGAAGATCAGGAGGCTGTGGGCCTGAAGGAATGTCAGGGCCGCCGCCGACGATCGATGCGGCCAATTTCTTGAACTCCTGAATGTAGGCACTTAGTGTGTGCGGTCCATACAGAGTAGATGCTCCCTGAGAAGTTTGTATTAGTACATCACACATGTGATACACAATATAAACAAAAGAAAACTCATTCAAAAATAAAAAAAAGCATCAAAATAATCTCCTGACGGTTTACAAAACTGTCAATGTAGTGGCTATAATTTTTTAATATGGACTGAAATAGTCAAAATAGTCCGAAGGATTATTTCAGCTCCAATTTAAAGAGTTTGGATGAGATATGACTAATATGACACTGTATAAATAGTCAAGGGAATTTTTTGACACTTCATTCAAAAACATTGTATGCATTTACAAACTAATGAGCAAGCAATGTTGATTGATGCGCATTGGAATCTTTCTTCTATAGCATTAAACTAATTTTGTATTAGTATGCAATATAGACAAAGAAAACTTGTATTCAAAAACATTGTATGGATAAAAAAATTTAGCAAACAAAGCTGATTGATTCGCTATACAGCCTTAACATGAAGATGTATTTACATACCACTAAATTCCTATGTATTTTGATATATAAGATCTAAACTTTAATTTTTTGCATACATGTCACCGTATTTCACTTCTTAAAAGTTAAAATGGTGATAATTTTGATGTGATATGAAAGATTTGAGTGGTTTAAATGTATACAAAAACGTTTGTGTTAAATATGCAAATATATAGGAATTGGGTGGTATGTATGTAAATGCCCCTAATCTAAATTTGTAAGTTGACTTGGGCTTGAAAAGAAGCGCTCCTCCCTTCTCCCCTAATAATGGCGGATAAGCAAATTTTAGTTCTCTTGTTAAGTACTTCTGATAGTACAACAAATGTCAAGGTGAGCATAAATTCCATATTAAATCAAATACAAATTTGTTCTCTAGCATAATCCCTCATCCAGATTGCAGAAATATGGCCCAATCTTTAAATTATGTAAATTAAGAGTTGGCCAACAACAACATGGTTTATGACTGGATGTTACCTCAAAAATTAATTTAAGTACACAATGAAGCTTACCCTTGCCGTCTACATCATCATTAGGCTTATGCCAATATATATTTATGCTTTGCTATACCGTCTTTGTGTAAATATCTGATTTTCATATTTTGATCCAAATTTCCAAAATGTCACGGCTTCTTAAAACAGTTAACCAAAAGCTTCAACTTTACCAACTTCCTCTTCTACAAAGATTCCTATGTTGAACTTAGCTCCCACTCCACCCCCACTTAGTATTTGACATTTTTGGCACCAACAGTGTCCATCCTCCTCTTCTATGGAAGATGAAGCATTAACATTTCAAAAATTCTTTAATGTCAGAGCCGGACACAAGCACACCTCTGACACCCAACATGTGTTCAATATGTTGGAAATAATGTTTGATGTACTATTTCTTTTTTCAAAATTAAAATCAAATATGGATGGAACATGGTCCAACAAAGCAAGGGCACAGGTGTTGACCTCATTTTTGTGAGGTCTTAGTCTCCTACCCCCAGAACCCATAATCTAGCCTTAGGAGTTCCTGGTTGACCATCCTAGCGGACTAGTAATGGAGCCCACCTCCCATAGAACTTNTGCATGCCAAGATAAAAGTGGTGCCGATGGCGACGATAAATGTGTCAAATGCATTGGGCTTAATAAGTAATAACCAATATGTTCATATTTTGTGTGGTTGTTTTAATTATAAACTCTTCTTTGTATTTTTAGAATTTAATATCCATAATGTAATGCTAATATCAACAAAAGCACGTACAATAATTAGTGCTAAGATTGGAGTAATGTTGCCGATGGTTACATATACTTGATAATTACAATTAAATCAATGTTTGTTTTTTCTTCAATTTATCAAGCTATGACATTATATTTTGTTCATGTAATACTTTTTTTATGGAAAAATATTGCGATTAAGTTTTTGATAATATATTTTATAATACTAATTTGCCCAAAAAAGATCATGACTTCTATAATTATGTTGTGTCCTAGTGACTTTCATGTCGATGTTCGTTTCATTGTCCATGCTTCAAAAAATGTAAAATAACTCAATTGAAAATGTTGTCCAGCTTTTATGTTCCAATATGTAAATCTAAAGTCATCCATCTTCACTTGCACTAGCTAAAGATCAACATTTTCTAGAGCATCAGTAATCTTCTTATCAATTGAGTTATTTTATATTTTTATTCATGAATGACCAGAAAAGAGATCAAGCTATATCAACCTATTCATTGTATTTTGAGGTATTCATTCATGTCTTTATTCTCAATACTTTTCATTTTCTTTCTTAAATTACTCAATATTTATGCTCCAATATATAAATATAGAATCATTGATCTTCCCTTGCACTATTACCTAGATATAAACAGTCTTTAGATCTACAATCATTTTGATTGTACAACGAGTCCATAGATTGTTTTATCCATGTACGACCAAAAAAGTGAACGGTATATATGTCTTTTGAGTTATTAATAGCCTATTTCTCAAAACTTGCCATATCACCCTGGTATATTGTCCAAGCTTCTTTAATAAACGGTAAGACTATCCAAGCAAGTCCACACTACATTAGTAGACAGCAGAGTATTTATCAATCTAGTCGGCATATTTTGTCGTATTCATATTTTATTTCTCAATCTTAACATTGTCCCTTGTTAACTCCAGTTGTCCAGCTATCTATCAAATTTATGCTTCATAGTTGTGTGATATGGCCCAAGAGCTTGAATTTACCAAAACGAATGAATAATTTGTTGGCAGAGTTGTACCAGTATAACATTTACAACAATTCATAAAAATCATCCAACTTGTAAAGAGTCGCTAAAGCATACAATTTCTAATACATCAATCAAATCAAACAGTAAAAATATCCAGTAGCAATAATAATTTTAGCAAATAAACTTAATATAAATAAAATAATATTTTGATATCTATTTTCCCTGATTCATCTTCCTCTATAAACATAATCACTCCTATCAGCAATTTAATTTAAAAATATTTTTCCTGAAAGAAAAATTTAAAGAACATGTTAAATTATAACAACTAAATAAATAATTACGGTTCTCTTGTGTACTAAACTTCTATCTATATGCTCTAACATGACATCAAAATTTTATTTATTTAAAACTTTCAATTATTTTCATTTTCTTAAATTAGAACCATTTAAAAACTTTAATTACATTTCATTTAAAAAACCATCTGAGTATCATTTAAAAAGATTATACCAATTGATATACATCCATTTCAATTTCATTTTTCAAGTTTTTTTTTTTAATTTCAATTTTTGTGCACAAATATCCAAACATCCCCAGCAAGTACCATATAAGGATGACCCATGCGATGGACTTGTCCAATTACTTTAGCTAGTTTTTCTTTAATTTCTTTCAATCACTGAAATATTTGTTAAATCATCAGTGCAAATACAGTATATGAAACATTTATAAAACATTAAGCATTTACATAATTAATCTATGCCATCATGGTTTAATTTTTTAAACCATGAATGCATTTTAAAAATAAAAGAATTTAATACTATTAGAAAAATAATTACTGACCTCAGTTTCAATTTATAAAGCTAGCCTATAATTGAATTTATTGAATTTACTTTCCATTCATCTTGCTTCTACTCTTCAAACTTGACTTAATTTACAATTAAACATGATGTTTAGCTTATAATTACAATATTTTAATTAAAAAATATATACTTATATTTACTTTTTTAGTTCTTCCATTCTTTTTAAACTTCCTTTTAAAACAAGATCATTAAGAACTCAATAATATAAATTTTATATATCAATCATTCTACAAAATCTTTCACTAATTTACATAAATGTATATGATAGGAACAAGACAAGTTTCTGTAACGTTTAGGGTGGAAAGAATAATTATATTCCATTGATACAAAACAAAATAATATAATCTGAAATATATAAAAGTTAAATACTAATAATTCGAGAGATTGGCAATCTCTCCCCAACATTAACTCCTAAGACTCCAGCAACAATAGCATTCATAAACTAACTCTAAACATATTAAGTCATATTTATACCTCATAATAATAACTAACAAATGACTAAATTGCCCTTTTAGTTTTACCCCTAACAAAAGTCTTCAAATTATTTGACGAGCTTGACATTAACTTAGTGGAGCACGAGGCGGACGGTGTCATGGGTGTCAATCAAACATTACTCCTCTTACAAAAGACACATTATTCTCAAAGTGGAAATGAGAAAACTCATGTTTGGATCAAGTCATATGGCTCCCGCTCATAAGCACTTGACTAAAATAAGCGATCGATAGTTCACACCACATGTGGATTGCACCTAACCCACAGCTTGAGGCATTCATCTCTACAATAAATGATTGGCTCAAATCAAGTACCGCAAACACTAATACACTCTTCGTGGCCTTCTTCAACTTCTCAAAAGCCTAGGTCACAACTACCCACGCTGAATGTATCCTTCTTCAATTGCTCCGTGAACAACCATGCAATCAAACTATAACCTTCCTGAACTTTTGGTACTATCATGTAAATCTCAAAAATCCTTTCAACCCCTTCAATGTCTTAGGTAGGTAGTGGCCAATCCAACAAAGCCGCCACCTTCGATGGATTCGTCGACACACTTAGCATTGTTAACACCTTCAAATGATCAATGTGGTCTTCCTAGGAACCACCATATAGCATTTCAAATTTCTCTACATAATCTATGGTTGGCCCTTCCAAGACCAATGCCAAAAACTGCTTGTTCCAGACCAATGCAAAAAAATTGCTTGTGTAAATTTGCTTTCCGAATGGTTTTGAAACGCCACAAAAAGAACTATCTTATGCATAACTTAAAGCTTATTGCAAATTTATTTGCACTCAGAATATGGAGGCGTTATCTATATGGAGTTAGATGTCAAGTTTTTACTAACCACCAGAGTTTGAAATATATCTTCACTCAGAAAGAGTTGAACCTGAGGCAGAGAAGATGGCTGGAATTTATTGAAGATTATGATTTAGAAATTCAGTATCATCATGAAAAAGCAAATGTGGTGGCAGATGCACTGAGTAAAAAAATTCTAGTAATTTGAACTATTTATTTATTCAACAGAAACAATTAATTAAAAATCTATAGAGGTTGAAGCTATCTATAATTGACTCTGGTGATGATAGTATTCTTCAACTATATCAGTTGACGGTGCAGTCAACTTTGAAGGACAGAATTGGAGATTCTTAAGTCAGAGATAACAGCATTTAGAATGTTTTAGAGCAAGTTAAGACAAGCTTTTTAGAGAAATATGTGCTAGATCAGGATGGTTTATTGAGATATAAAGGAAGAGTTTATGTTCCATATGTTGATTACCTAAGGAAGGAAATTATGGAAGAAGCACATTTATAGAGTCAGACTATTCACACAGGGAGCAATAAAATGTATCAGAATCTCAAAAAAGCATTTTGGTGGCCAGAATTAAAGAGAAATGCCACAGAATCTGTGGTCAAGTGCCCTTCATGTCAGCTAGTGAAGGCAGAACTTCAGAGTCCTGGAGGTCAATTGCAGCCTTTACCGATTTCTAAGTGAAAATGAGAAAAGATTACAATGGAATTTGTTATCAGTTTGTCGATAACATGTTAGAGTCATGATGTTATTTGGGCAATTGTCGATAAACTGACCAAATCTGCTCATTTCTTGTCTATTAAACAACAGATCTAGTTGAGAAGCTAACTAAATTATATGTGGATCAAATTGTGAGGTAGGATGGGATGCCAAAGTCTTTTGTCTCTGACAAAGATGGCAAGTTTACTTTCATATTGTTGAAGAATGTTCTTGAATCTTTGGGCACTCGACTGACTTTCAGTACAACATTTAACCCTCAAACTGATGGTCAATCAGAGCGGATTATCACCTTGAAGGATCTACTAAGATTATGTGTTCTTGACTTTGGTGGAGGTTGGGAATCACATATACTTTTAGTGGAAGTGCAGGACGCCTGTAAGTTGGGCTGAAACAGGTAAAAGAAAGGCATTGGTGTTGATCTGGTTGATGATGCTACTGAAAAGATTAGAATGATCAAAGACAGAATGAGAGTAGTGCAAGATAGACAAAAGAAATATTACGATGCCAAGCACATACTTATTATGTTTGAAGTTAGAGAGTTTGTTTTTATTAAGGTTAATACATTGAAAGGCGTGCAACGATTTGAGAAGACTGAAAATTGAGCCCCTAATTTGTCGGTCCTTTTGAGTTTGTCGAGAGGCTTGGGAAAGTGGCTTCCAGATTGACTTTATCAGCACATATGCAGAGAGTGCATAATGTTTTTCACATTTCTTCACTCAGAAAGTATATTGCAGATGAAACTAGTAGGATGATAGCAAACTCAATTAATATTCAGCCAGATTTGACATATGTTGAGAGCTTGAAAAGATTTTGGATTATGATGTGAAGAAGCTACGGAACAGAGAGATCTCTTTTGTGAAGATTTTATGGAGGCATGAGTCGAAAAAGGATGCTGCGTGGGAGGTCTCTCAAAATTCGAGGAAGATATTTTCTAATGAGGGGAGATTGTAATAACTGATATTAAATAAATAAATAATTATAATTATAATAATAAATAAAGTAAAATAAATACCTGCTAGGAAGGTCGCACCCCCTCGCAGAAACCTTAACTCAGGCTCCTACACTTCCTCTCATTCGAAACAGAAGAGTGAACAAGAGGGAGAGCAGAAAGATCAAGAAAGGAAATTGTTTCCCTAGCTGAGTAAGAAAGAAGAAGTTTAAAGAGAGAGGAGATGAAGAAACCATTGGAGAAGAGGAGCAACTTCGGTGCAGGGAAGAAGAAGAGAAAGAAGAAGAAGAAGAAGAGATGGGAAGTCACCAATTACGTGCGTAAGACGACTTTGTTCTTTAAATGAAGAAAAGAGTCAACGTCGCCGATTGTTGTGAGTTGCATAGAGTTGTCGAAGCTGACACTGCGATCAAACGACATGCGTAAAGTCAGAATCGAAACCGAAAAAGAAGAAAGGGTTCGGTGATAGTGGAACAATTCCTTGTTTGGAGAGGTTGGAGAAAGCGGCAGCTTCGTGCGCTGCTATATTGGATTGCTCCGATATCAAAAAAGAGGAGAGACGTGCTCGCGTGCGGTGGAAGAAGAAGCCGAAGGAGGAGGGTGAAGTACGCGACTTTGTCGAGAGGAGAAGCTCGTATGTTTGATCGAAGAGTCGAGCTTCAAGTGAAGTAGGAGGGCACAACAAGTCGATACTCACGTGTGTGAGTTATGGCAGCCAACTAAGGGTTAAAAAAGTTAGATGTTTAAATTTTAAATAAGTTAATTATTTATATATTGTTAAAATAAGTGTTAACAGATATGATATTAAGTATTAATAGTGGTTTAATTGAAACAGGAAACGAAGACTTAATAAATTCTTGGGAATTGAAAAAGAAGTGAAATCAAGCATTTCAAATAAGGACAAGGTAAAGATTTATAAATTTTATGAGTCAAGTACTAAATTAGTTTTGATTAAAGTTGGTATTAATTTTATATCAAGTGATTTTAATTTATCAAGCCATTGAATTAAAGGTCGATAAAGAGATCAAAGTGCTAAGGGAAGTAAAGTGAAGGTAAGCATTTTCAGAGGTCTTATAAGTCAAGGTGATTAAATATTTCTTATATTTATTAAATTTAAAGTTATTAAATAAAAAAAAAATTATTTAATGCTTTAGACAATTATTTTAAGATTGTATGCATGTTGTAGCGTAAGAATTAAAGGAAATGAAAGGGAAAAGAAAAAATAAATGTTTAATATCTTTAAAATGAAGTAATTTAAAAAAAATCAAATGACAAGTAAATGATTATATCATACATGATTACCCCCAGATCATACTGGTAGGGGTTGCAATGTATCTGTGCACGTTAAAGAAAATAATAAAGGTGTACTTTCAAGTACAATTTGAGGGTACCTTCGGAACAATTTGGAGGGTGTCTTTGGACACATTTTTTAGGATACCTTTGAGTATGACGATAATTTTGTGATGACTATTAAAGAGGTTAAAATTATAAATACTTAAAATGAAACAAGAATGGAGAAAATTGAAGTGAAAGTTCATGTATTTATAAAGTAATGAGATGTATTTTATTTAGGTTATTCATGCATAGCATAAGCATTATAATTTAATCCATATTATATCATAATTACTAACTAAGTCATAGTTACAGTTGCAACTATTGTTTTCTATCAGGTGAATAAAAGTTAAATGTTGATATGTACGATATGAGAGATTTAGTTTACTAGAGGACTACTACTACTAGATATTTTTATGATGACAGTTTCTCTTTAGTATTTTTTTCAGATATTGATATATTGTTTAATACTGTCTTGAGATATTGTCTTTGGATATTATTGTTTCTGGAGGTGTTGGGTTTTATTGCACTTTGTGAATTAGTAGTTCTTTTATATGTATTGGAAATTTTCAAAACGTGAATAGTTAGATGTTAATGTCGTCCTATAGATGTACCTGCCTTAGTTAATTATAAGCGCTGAACGAGATCGTGACAGAACGTGACAAGTTTCCACAGAGGCTATGGCAAAAAAATAGATTTTATTCCACTAGTACAAAACAAAACAATACAAATTAAAATACATAAAAGATAAACACTTAGAATTCAAGAAGTAGGCGATCTCTCCCAAACCATAATTCCTAAGTCTCCATACAATAATAACATACTAAACCTAGCCCTGAACATATTAAGTCTTATACCCCACAATAATAACTAATAAATGACTTAGTTTCCCTTTTTGTTTACGCATAATATAAGTTTTTAAGCTATTTAAAAAGCTTGGCGTTGACTTAGTGGGGCAAGAGGCAGACGGTGCAGTAGGCACTGGTCTAACAGTATACCATACTTATACAAATATGTCTTTTAAAATTTCATCCACATAAAACTTCTTAAGATTTTAATATTCATACGTCACAAAGTTTTTTTTTTTTCACAAAAACAAAAATCTTGTTCAACCTCCCGATTTGTATATTTTGCAATTATCAAATTTTGACATTATTTAGTAAAAATAAAATATTAACAATTAACAAATTTTAAATCAAATTAACTATTTAATAAATTAAAATAAACACTCATTTTCAGCCATTTTTTCGTACTTTGATCATCACTGCCTTCATTGCCTTAAGCACCTTTTCTTGCGAAGGCTTGTGAAGGCTTGCGAAGTCAAGATCCTTTTACTTCCATTTTTTAAAATTATTTAGTAAAATCTTTATAAATTAATAAACAATAAACCGAAAAGCTATTTCTAAATTAAAGAAATAAACCCTAATCTTAATAATAATTTTGGCTCGTCATCACTAAACTGTACAGAGCTCGTCGCAGTTTGGACTGTAAACATTTTTCCTGTACTCAAATGAACAAATTGCATCTGATGTCGAACTAAGGCCATCTTTTCTCTTTGTTTCCTTCGCACGGCTTGGTTGGCAGAGACTCTCGCCTACCAACAAAATTGATTCTCATGCACGGTTCCAGCACTTATTTGCAAATGGCCTCCTCCAATACACAGCTCCTTCCTCACACACAAAGGATTGATCTCCAGCACAAGCGGCATTGACACCTGCTTTGCACAATGCCGACACATGAATTACAACATACAATGCAACCATCTTGCTACTCGTCGCTCAATCGCCACCCTTAGCTTGTGATCGTCTCTCTTATTCTTTGTTTGATCAGCTCACATCCTCACATCTACGTTCTACATGGGACGTCATCTTGCTCGTTTGACTTGTAGCGAGATCAATCCCATGGCCACTCCTTCTATTTCTTCCTATTAATGGAATTGAGTCATCGGTTCCATTGAACCGACGCACGAGTTCAATTTTTTTTATTTTATTTTATTATTACAATAGGTAGCGGATAGGCTATCTATCTATCCATCCATCATACTTCAGACATATTATTATCTCAAAGGGGTCATACACCCATGTTGAGCCCTGTTGAGTACATACTACAAAAAGTAATTAGCAATTTGATATGGTCTCAAAATTGTAAGTATTATAGGACGAAAAGGGGTAGTAAAAAACTAGCACGGTAGTTTATAATGATCTAATTGAAAAAGCCAATCTAACACTTAACTATGATGAATCGTAACAATGGATTTCTAAACCGATACTTAATGATTCTGCTGAAACCAATCCTGAGAGGAGGATGTTTCTGAACATTATGAAACATATACGACAGTTTCTATTTTAATGAATAGCGTCGTTGCATGTGAAGCAACATGAGAAAGGAATAATCCTACTTGTACCTAATGATAGTTCAAAATTGGTGAAAACAATCAGAGTTATTTTACGCATACCTCATATCTTTGGATCTCATACTCTTCAAATGTAGTAACGTACTGAGAATATGTGTTCGTCAGACCAGCAATTAAAATATGCATATTGCCATCAAACTCTCCAGAGTTGCTGCTGGTAAGTACTGTTTTTATAGCTGAACGAAGACGCCTTCCAGCCATTGTAGAAAACTCTGAAAGAAAATTTGGCGTTTGATTGAAATAAAAATTAAAATCAAAGATAGTTTGCCCGTATACATTAAAAACCATATATATAGAACCAAAAATGAAGCAATAGATAGGTAAAAAGAAAAATCCAACGTTATTAAGGTGGTCTGCCCGTACAAAGAAAAGAACTCTTAGGACCATAAAAAGAAACCAGCTGCATGAAACCGTTAGAAAATACAGTGATTGAAGAGAAAATGAATGAAGTATTGCGAAAATCTCAGCACAAATAAGGGCATTTCAGACGATAAGCTCAGTAAATGCAGGACTAAAATTAATATGCAAGTGCCGTGTTGAGAATAAAAGAGAGAAAATAATGCAGCAATAGCAATAATATGCATACCTCCAGGGACACAAAGGATGACAAATTGTCCAATTCTAATTATTTGAATTGGAAGAATTGAAGGCTGTAAAAACAAAGATCAAACAAAAAAGAAGGAAACAATTAGCAAGAATATTAATACACAAACATATTGTAATCACTTCTATTATGATATGCTTATAATTACTAATGACAAATGCCTTAGTAAGATTTGCACGTCTTAACAAGCTCTGAAAGTTAAGATAAAAAGAACATAAAAATATATTATGAGAGAAACAGTGTACTCTCAGAATGATATCAGCCCATCGTGCTAGAAACAAGACCAAAGGAAAATAGTTCCAAATGTTCTTGCTATATAAAAACAGACTGCCCCAACTTCAATTGCTGCATCAAATGAACAAGAGATGGATGAACACCGTTATTTATTGATCGAGGACTGTTTCAAAATAAATCTCTTTTTTTCTAAACTATTTGCAGGATTGAAGCCAACCAGCCAGCACCAATAAATCCATGCAAGTCACAAATCACAGAATCAGCAACTAGATATCATGCACAAATTAAAGTCCAGACAACTTACAAATGAGATTCAAGCTGTAAAGTATTTGTATCAGTAATTATTAAAATAGCTGCCAAGTTCTCTCAACTTCCCCGTCTAAACTCAACTTTCCAGCTCCATGCCATTAAGGAAAAAATAAAGAAAAAACACAAAACCTTAACTACAAAAACAAGTAATCCTGATCCCAGCCAGGCAAAAGCTAGGAAACCCTCTCGCCCTCGACCAGACAATCACAATCCACCAAATCCTCCTCATAGTGGCAAAATTTACCAAGCATGGAAACAAGTCTGAATATCGGACTTGTCCACCAAATAAAAAGCCAAATTAGTTGTGGCAAATCATCTATACGAATTCAAGTAAACAGAAAAGAGAAGAAAAGTCTAAGCAAAAAACAAGCTTACTGCCCAATCATATGGCTCCTTCATATCACCAGTATCTAGTAAAATTGGCTTTGGATGTTGACAATCAATTTGCTCTTTACTAGGTGTTTTTAGTACGTTTCTCACCAGCCTCCAAAATGCATTTCCCTGATCAACAGCACCTCATATCATAAACAAAGCTTGGCAAGCAGTTGTTCTTGATGATGAAAACAAATTAACTGACCTTGTCATCTCCTTGGCTAAAATCAAATGCTCCAGGACCATCAGTGGTTCCAGCTGCAAAACCAAAACCCATGGAAGCAGGGCATGTTCTGACCACTTCTTGACCCTTAATGGAAGGAATTGTGACATTTAGATTTGAGAAATCCAAATAAGTATGACGATATTCAATTTTTCCATTGATCTTTTCCAATGCTTCCGTGAACAAATCCACGGCTTTCTTAAATTGTCTATCCCCAATGATGCGTGTACTCTCAAACTCATCTGGATACCTGATATATCAAATGCTCATTGTTAGAAATTAACTCATGAAAAAAGTTAGGAAACAGTAGCAAGTCAGGAAAATTTTACCCAGGACCACGGCTGTAACACAGTTCATTCTTTCCATTGCAAGTACTGTGGTTAAAATCACATGGTAAGCCGGTGTCTATGCAGTAAGCTCCAAGAACATTTGGACTTACATCCCCGCAATTTGATTGACAAAAGGCAGAAACAAATTTTGCTTTAACTCCCTGATTAAAGGTACTTCGTACCCGACGTGTCATAGTAAAGTTCTCAGGTATTTCGCTACCATTACTTGCTGGGAATGACATAGCAATCAACTTCATCGCGGAATCTAAAGAAAAAATGTTACAAATTCTCTTAAAACAGAGGGCAAACAAATTATCTATAACAAAAATTTAAGAACATGAGTCAAGTGCATTGCTGAAATATACAGTTCTCATGCAACTGGGAGGTTATGCTGGACAATTTACGAGGAAATCCATTTTCTAGNGGAAAAATAAAGAAAAAACACAAAACCTTAACTACAAAAACAAGTACTCCTGATCCCAGCCAGGCAAAAGCTAGGAAACCCTCTCGCCCTCGACCAGACAATCACAATCCACCAAATCCTCCTCATAGTGGCAAAATTTACCAAGCATGGAAACAAGTCTGAATATCGGACTTGTCCACCAAATAAAAAGCCAAATTAGTTGTGGCAAATCATCTATACGAATTCAAGTAAACAGAAAAGAGAAGAAAAGTCTAAGCAAAAAACAAGCTTACTGCCCAATCATATGGCTCCTTCATATCACCAGTATCTAGTAAAATTGGCTTTGGATGTTGACAATCAATTTGCTCTTTACTAGGTGTTTTTAGTACGTTTCTCACCAGCCTCCAAAATGCATTTCCCTGATCAACAGCACCTCATATCATAAACAAAGCTTGGCAAGCAGTTGTTCTTGATGATGAAAACAAATTAACTGACCTTGTCATCTCCTTGGCTAAAATCAAATGCTCCAGGACCATCAGTGGTTCCAGCTGCAAAACCAAAACCCATGGAAGCAGGGCATGTTCTGACCACTTCTTGACCCTTAATGGAAGGAATTGTGACATTTAGATTTGAGAAATCCAAATAAGTATGACGATATTCAATTTTTCCATTGATCTTTTCCAATGCTTCCGTGAACAAATCCACGGCTTTCTTAAATTGTCTATCCCCAATGATGCGTGTACTCTCAAACTCATCTGGATACCTGATATATCAAATGCTCATTGTTAGAAATTAACTCATGAAAAAAGTTAGGAAACAGTAGCAAGTCAGGAAAATTTTACCCAGGACCACGGCTGTAACACAGTTCATTCTTTCCATTGCAAGTACTGTGGTTAAAATCACATGGTAAGCCGGTGTCTATGCAGTAAGCTCCAAGAACATTTGGACTTACATCCCCGCAATTTGATTGACAAAAAGCAGAAACAAATTTTGCTTTAACTCCCTGATCAAAGGTACTCCGTACCCGACTTGTCATAGTAAAGTTCTCAGGTATTTCGCTACCATTATTTGCTGGGAATGACATAGCAATCAACTTCATCGCGGAATCTAAAGAACAAATGTTACAAATTCTTTTAAAACAGAGGGCATACAAATTATCTATAACAAAAATTTAAGAACATGAGTCAAGTGCGTTGCTGAAATATACAGTTCTCATGCAACTGGGAGGTTATGCTGGACAATTTACGAGGAAATCCATTTTCTAGGCTATCATTACTTGAAACTTTAGATTTTATGCCATTTGCCTCTCCATGAACTTTCTCAAACCAGTCCTCCATAAAACGTGCAGCAGCTCCCTTGTTGTCTCCGCTTATCAGTGAATTTGTGCGACTCATAGAAGTCCCATGAGTAGCAAACCAATTGAAACTACCAACTGGACCCCATTCTTCATCTACAAACTTCAGTAGGGTCATTTCCTTATCAACATCATATTTGTATTGTTTTCTTTCTTCAGAAGGATTGTTGAGATATGCACTTGGACTGCGGCTAATACCAGCATCAAGAAGCTCTCCTGATGAGTAAAGCATCCATGTTAAGCACGGAGAGTGTCAACAATTACAGAGCAATGAGCAAACATATGTTCTTAGAACGATAAAATGATGAAATTCCAGACAAAAGTAAAACGTGGATAAAATCAAGGAAAAAACAAAGGAGGCCCATAAAGTTAAAAAGAAGCTTAAATAGAAATTGAGAAACTTCCTTCCAACTTCTTTGGGATGTCTTATTCTTATTTAGCATGTCTATGGAATCTAGCTTAGGATCAAATCATGGCCATTATATTTACAAAGTGTTGTTTGAAATCAAATTTCTAAAGACAGCATATAATCTGGTTTTTGAAGACCAAAAAAATTTATAAATAAGACGACAACAGAACAAAAACATCAAACAATCAGAATTGAATGCCAAAAGAAACAGATGAAATCCAATGGCATTAAAGACCAGCAACAGAAAAAGATTTTCCCATTACCAGCACGCAGTCTGCCAATAGTGCATCTTGTGCGAGGAAAAAAGATGGCTTAAAGTCAAAAACAAAAAACAAACAAGGCAGGATCAAGCTAATAGATAATTAACCAATAATTCAGACCATTAAAACTTAGGATCACAATTAAAGATATACAGCAAATTTGTCAAAAGCATACCGCTGTTTATATATATTGACCCAGGCCGCAAGTTTTCATGGGCTTGTATGACGGCTTTCTCAATTCCATCAACAATGACATTAAATGACTGTTGAACAAATCCTAGTGAAGTCACAAGATAAACAACATATTGAAGATAACCACCGGGTCCAGCGTGTGTATGAATTCCACTGATTGCTACATTTTTTTCATTATATAAGCCACCATACCTGTCAAGAGAAAGCCAACCCAATGAGATCAAATATTATCAAATATGTACAAAAGCCACATAATAATATACTTTCAGGGATCGAGATGAGATCAACAATGATTTGTGTGTAGAAGTGCTGTGAATATTCACAGCTTAGATGATCAATTAAGAAAGAAATAGAACACCCAAACTAAAATAATAGTAATGGTCTGAGACAATAATTATTTTAGGTGCTTAAAGAAATGGATCTCTTCGAGATAACTTCACTCTTTGCGATATCAATATTGCTGTTCTTATCTAAGGAGACACGTTAAGAAGATTATAAAGCGTAAAACAATAATTTTTCATATTTTTACTGAACATTAAAAGACAGAAATGACTATCGTGAGAATAAAAAAGATTAGTGCTAGATATATGTCAAAATTGTAAGAAATATATATATGATGGAACTGATACCAGCTTTAAAATATCAATATAGTGATCAGAATTTTTATCATAGAGGAATTTCAACGAGTATCATTATTAATTATGGATCTATTTAGTTGTTTATAAAGAAAACTGTATAAAACTTCAAATTGAGTACCTTGAGTAGCGTAGCTTTAATGGGTAAAGTATTTTCTAAGAAGTTAGAAGTTAGAATAATATAGGAACATTAGAATAATAAAGAACGTTCATTAGTAAAAAAAATATATTTATAAGATATATAATTTTGACCTGAAATTAAGATTAACAGCCAATATAGTTGGATTATCAAGTAATAATTAGTGTGATAATTCGAAGTACCTTAGATCTATTATACAAAAGAATAAGCATATAGACAAGGCTATGATCTTTCAAAAGTAAAAGCTATGTGGTTAAAATGAAGAATAATTTAGGAATACTATGTGGTAGGTGAATAACATGATGATAATGAATAAATTCCCAAAAAAATAAAGAAGGGGAGTATATAAAGAAGGCTCATTAAGTTAACAGTGGGATGGTAAAGCAACTGCAAATACAAACTCTATTGTAAAGATCTGCCTCTAAGATCAACCAATCAGACGAACCTGGATTTCAATCTCTCAATTACTTTGATGGTGACAATTTGGGATGCCATGCATGCATCGAGGTTCACAAAAACCACTCGATTCCCACCGGGCTCGGCAACTATAAATGCACGAGCTCTTAGTCTGAAGTGAAGTCCAGATGCAATCTGCTCCATATTAGCATATCCCATCATATTAACATCAGCTGCAGGTCCTGTAATGTCATAGCTCCCCAGCCCAATCAAATATGAACTTTCTGCGCTGACATTCTGTGATACTATCAGAAGCAATAGCCAGAGACAAAGGCATCTAGGTGAACTGCCGCCACTCCAGTTTATGAAAGAAAAAATTCCCATTTCTGCAAACCCACTTGAGGAGGGTTAGCTCTTGAGAAGCAAGTCCCTAAAAAGATGAATTGGAAATACAACGTGAATTAGTAATAATCTTTCGAGCAAGAAACAAGTCCCATCAACATGCATGGTCATGAATTTAAAGCAATAAACATATCTCAATAAATATTCACCAACAAGCCTTTTTCAGGAAAGGAAATAGGGTGACAGTTTGCACGAAAGAAAGAGCAAGACTGACATAGTGCTTACGATTGTCTATTTCATCTTGTAGAAAATCAATAAGAACACGGATAACAGGGTTGGTTATGGAGGCAGGATAAAAAAATAGAAAGCTTGAAACCTACGNTAGTGCTTACGATTGTTCTATTTCATCTTGTAGATAATCAATAAGAACACGGATAACAGGGTTGGTTATGGAGGCAGGATAAAAAAATAGAAAGCTTGAAACCTACGAATCCGGCGTCCCAGTACAAAACAAGATGTTTTTTTTTTTTTTTCGGAGGGGGATTAAGTAGATCAAAAAGAACAGAGGAAGCCGTCCCGAAATGGCAATATGCAGCGGCGACTTAACCTAGCCGGCGACACGGTCCTACGGAAAAGAAGAGCGACTCCGCAAGTCTAATAACGGAGATATCTCCATCACGGAGCTGTCCTTCGACTACAAAGCTCGGTGATGCGATCTCTTTTATGGTAGCTTGACAAACTTTAACTACTCCAGTTGGGTGGAAAATATTTTCCGGTGAGGGGAGATGAAAGACAGATAAAACTGTCGGTAACTAAAAAAATTATGAGAAAAGGATAGAAGTTTACNAGTGATGCGATCTCTTTTATGGTAGCTTGACAAACTTTAACTACTCCAGTTGGGTGAGGGGAGATGAAAGACAGATAAAACTGTCGGTAACTAAAAAAATTATGAGAAAAGGATAGAAGTTTACCTCATAAACTTTTTTTATTCCTCGATGTTCTTACAAAATTCAACAAGCCCGAAGCGAATGAACAGCACCGCATCAAGTAGACAGATTTGGGCGGTGGCGTTTGAAAACAATCTGATTTTTTCTTACACACAATTTATCGAATTTAGTAACTTTAAATGGTTCAAATTCTGTATGAGAGATAAGCTTGTAAGCGATGATGAAGTAAATCTCTTAGGGCCCGTTTGGGCGGCATATTAGGTGCGGTGTGTTCTGAAAACTCACGGAGGTCTGTTCGATGTGCTTAATCAAATAAACCTCCACGGTTTATTAATAAATGGGCCGCGGGATATGCCCGAGCCCGAGTTTTTTTCCCAGTATATTACCTGCATTCCCTTTCGATCTTCGACCTCATTTTTTGGAAAAAATATTACCTCAGGAGTACTGATGCATCAGTACTCCAATGAGGGGGTGCCACGTAAGCAATGGNGTCCACGGTTTATTAATAAATGGGCCGCGGGATATACCCCGAGCCCGCGTTTTTTTCCCAGTACATTACCTGCATTCCCTTTCGATCTTCAACCTCATTTTCCCTTTCGATCTTCGACCTCATTTTTTGCCCTAGTACTTCCTCGCTCGGTTTGCTCCCTCCCTCTCTCGCGCTTAGGGTCGCATTCCCTCCTCTCTCTCGCACGATCTCTGGCAGGGGTGTAAGACTTTGTTGGTGGTTGGGTGGTTTGTATTTCGAGTTCAAAAAGTGTGTTCGTATTCGGGAGTCATTCATGAATAAAGAATCGTTTTGACAACTCTAATCAAGTAGTCATAAAATATTAAGGATTATGGCAAGATTTAAAATATTATTTGAATCTAATCTAACAATTTTTACTTTATTTTTTTATTGATATTTTTAATTGATTATAAATCTTTGTAGCCTTGCAGTCAATTAATTNTTTTGCCCTAGTACTTCCTCGCTCGGTTTGCTCCCTCCCCCCTCTCTCGCGCTTAGGGTCGCATTCCCTCCTCTCTCTGGCACGATCTCTGGCAGGGGTGTAAGGCTTTGTTGGTGGTTGGGTGGTGTGTATTTCGAGTTCAAAAAGTGTGTTTGTATTCGGGAGCCATTCATGAATAAAGAATCGTTTTGACAACTCTAATCAAGTAGTCATAAAATATTAAGGATTGGGGCAAGATTTAAAATATTATTTGAATCTAATCTAATAATTTTTACTTTATTTTTTTATTGATATTTTTAATTGATTATAAATCTTTGTAGCCTTGCAGTCAATTAATTTTTTTTTTAAATACTACTCTTCAAATATATATATATAATTGATCAGTAGTATTTCGAGTCAAAAACGAGCCGAACACGAATGAACAAAAATTTATTCGTGTTGTTCGTGTTTGACTCGTTAACTTAGTAAATAATCCGAACACGAGTTGTTCGCGAACAACGAGCTGTTTTGACAACCCTAATCTCTTGTTATTTTGTTTTGTAAGTAGTTTTCAATAGAATATCTTTCTATATGTGATTTCTGACTTTTTTTATGGAATAGTATTCTTTATGTGATTTTTGAATTGACTAGCTTTCTCTATGCAATTTTTCGATTTTTTTATGGGAAGTATAGATGAACTGCGTGCTTGATTTGGAATCAGAAAATAGATTACAGAAAGTGCTTGTTCGTAAACAGCAAGTTTTTTGGTGCCCTGAATGTAATTGTCTTAAATAAAAAAAATATGTGATGTGGTTTGATCAATTTCTTTGATGTTTGGGTGACGGGTTCAGTGGGCTTATTGTGCTGAGTTCTCTGAGACATCGCATCCGCACAAATCTCTAATTGATTATTGTTTTTGTCAAATTATATTTTTGTTATGATTAATTGATTGTCTTTTGAATCATTCATGGCAGATGAGCTATGGGATTTCAGGGACCTCCAGACAATCGTTCTATCACTATGGACTGCAAACTTCTCTAATGACATCAAGTCAGGTACATAGCAACAGGAAAACAGTTCTACAGGTGTCCATGGAGAATCACGGAGAAGTGGGGCTTCTTCCAATGGACAGACAGTCAGAAAAATTCTACTGTTGACAATGATCGGGGTTGGATGGTATACATGGAGGACAACGTAGCTCATGACAAACGTCGTTTGCATTTTAAAACAAATATTATCATATTCTTAAATGTAATTTTAATTTAAATTTTTTTTTAGCAAACTTGATATTAACTGTTAAGTTAAGTGTATATCTTATTTTTTGTAATGTTCTGAAATATATTTTTGTTTCTCAAGTGTTAAATATATTGCTATGATATATCAGTTACAAAAAACTTTACTGTACAGAGATAGAATAACCATTTATAAAAAAAAAAAACAAGTGCAAAATAGTTGTTTTCCAACAATACAAACTAAAACATCAGTCATTTTATTCGGATTACCAGTTGCGCGACATCTTACCTGTGGTAGCTGCTTATCAACAGCTTATTAATAAGTTGCAGCTGCCCCGAATAGACTCTTAAACTCATTTTGTAATTGGATTTAGTAAATTTGGATTTAAGTTTAAGAAAAAAAATGAATCGAGAAATAGACAAAGAAAGTCATAATTTTTGATTTAATGTGGTGTTTGATTTATTATTATTTTTTTGTTTAGTTGGATTTACCTTAAATGTATGCCTAAATAATTTTAAGACAATGCTACCAAATACCTTAATATGTGCGGATGTGGAACACAGAAGGCCCAATTTTGCTATCTTAGAAGAGGAGGGAGAATTTACTAGCAATGAGAATTGATCTAAATTATGATGGCACGAAAGGGGTGTAAATGAGCCGAGCTGGCTCACAAGCCTCCTCGAACTCCGCCTGTTAACGGGATCACAAGCTTGAGCTCAAGTTTAAAATTGNCAATCTGAATACGAGTTGTTCGCGAACAACGAGCTGTTTTGACAACCGTAATCTCTTGTTATTTTGTTTGTTTTGACAACCGTAATCTCTTGTTATTTTGTTTTGTAAGTAGTTTTCAATAAAATATCTTTTTATATGTGATTTCTGACTTTTTTTATGTAATAGTATTCTTTATGTGATTTCTGAATTCACTAGCTTTCTCTATGCAATTTTTTGATTTTTTGATGGGAAGTATAGATGAAACTACGTGCTTGATTTGGAATCGGAAAATAGATTACAGAGAGTGCTCGTTCGTAAACAGCAGGTTTTTGGGTGCCCTGAATGTAATTGTCTTAAATAAAAAAAATATGTGATGTGGTTTGATCAATTTCTTTGATGTTTGGGTGACGGGTTTGGTGGGCTTATTGTACTGAGTTCTCTGAGACATCGCATCCGCACAAATCTCTAATTGATTACTGTTTTTGTCAAATTATATTTTTGTTATGATTAATTGATTGTCTTTTGAATCATTCATGGCAGATGAGCTATGGGATTTCAGGGACCTCCAGACAATCGTTCCATTACTATGGACTGCAAACTTCTCTACTGACATCAAGTCAGGTACATAGCAACAGGAAAACAGTTCTACAGGTGTTCATGGAGAATCACGGAGAAGTGGGGCTTCTTCCAATGGGCAGACAGTCAGAAAAATTCTACTGTTGACAATGATCGGGGTTGGATGGTATACATGGAGGACAACGTAGCTCATGACAAACAACGTTTGCATTTTAAAACAAATATTATCATATTCTTAAATGTAATTTTAATTTTAATTTTTTTTTTTAGCAAACTTGATATTAACTGTTAAGTTAAGTGTATATCTTATTTTTTTTAATGTTCTGAAATATATTTTTGTTTCTCAAGTGTTAAATATATTGCTATGATATATCAGTTACAAACAACTTTACTGTACAGAGATAGAATAACCATTTATAAAAAAAACAAGTGCAAAATAGTTGTTTTTCAACAATACAAATCAAAACATCAGTCATTTTATTCGGATTACCAGTTGCGCGACATCTTACCTGCGGTAGCTGCTTATCAACAGCTTATTATAAGTTGCAGCTGCACCGAATAGACTCTTAAACTCATTTTGTAATTGGATTTAGTAAATTTGGATTTAAGTTTAAGAAAAAAATGAATCGAGAAATAGACAAAGAAAGTCATAAATTTTGATTTAACGTGGTGTTTGATTTATTATTATTTTTTTGTTTAGTTGGATTTACCTTAAATGTATGCCTAAATAATTTTAAGACAATGCTACCAAATACCTTAATATGTGCGGGTGTGGAACACAGAAGGCCCAATTTTGCTATCTTAGAAGAGGAGGGAGAATTTACTGGCAATGAGAATTGATCTGAATTATGATGGCACGAAAGGGGTGTAAATGAGCAGAGCTGGCTCACAAGCCTCCTCGAACTCCGCCTGTTAACGGGATCACAAGCTTGAGCTCAAGTTTAAAATTGAGACCATTAATTTAATGAGCTTGAGCCGAACTCATCCTGGCTTAGATTGTTGGCGTGCATACCAACTCAATAAGCTCATCTCTATTATTCTAGATGCATTTTCTGGCGAGCCAGTCGTTTTATCCTACTTCTCTAGTCACCACTGACTTCTTCAATGAGCTCCTCTTAAAATTAATTTTTTAGTTCAAACTCATGAACCGACTACTGACACTACGAGCAGAAACTGGACTGTAAATATATAAATACATAAAAATTAAGAGGCGTGTACGTAAATTTCTCTTTTTACAACAATTGCAGAAACTGGACAGTAATTATGAAACGCAGAATGATAATTTTTACGAGCTTACCCGTACAAGCTGCGGGGGTGAGAGCCCTTACAAACCGAGAGAGTGTGGCGAGGGAAGTGTGGGCGAATAAGGAAAGCATATAAATTGTTTATGACTTCGGATTGACGCAATGATTAAGTGCACGCAACAGTGCCACAATGATTTATAGCAATGATTATTGGTGAAATAAGCGTTTGGTGGTGCGTTTGAGACCCAAAAGCCAGCTCGATATCTAATGAAGTTCTTTAAACAATATTTATACAGGAATCTGAGAAAACATTTAATTAAGAATAATGTAATCTGCATGATTTTATATTAAGACAAGAAATATGAAAATATTATATGCTGTTGATGTAGCGCCAAAGAATTAGAAAAACACGTACATTTTATGCTTGTGGTTTTTTTGGATAACATCTTTCGCATTATCTTTAAAATAAAGAAAGTTTTATATACATGCCACTCAATTCCTGTATATTTACATTCAAACCAAGCTTTCATTTTTTTCATATATGCCAATTTACTCATGCATGTAGAGGTGTGTTCCATGTTTTTTAAATTAAAATTATGATATTTTTTATGTGATATGAAAGCTTTTAAGTGATATAAATATAAGAAATTAAAGTAGTGTTATAATATATTTAAATGTATAGTAACTTAGTGTTATTGGGATATAGTCGGACTTATTTTTAGCATGATAAAACGCAAAGAGCTAGACAAAATGGTCTTCTATTTAACTACAAATTATATTTCATGAGTTAAAGATTGCTTAAATGATATAAATTTATTGTCAAACTAGTATGATGAGAGCGATCTAGATGATATAGTAGTGATGAACATTAATTCTCTTTTTTTGCTCCAAGTTGATTCAAGATTCAAGAATGCATCTTTGAGCACACATTATGTGATTAAGGGCTTTGTTACTTCCCATTTACTTAGGAAACACAACCACATTTGTTGAGTTCACCCCGCAAGAATTTACCATATCATAGCTGAAGGGACGCACATGCCCTAGCTTGAACTCTTTTGCCCAGCCTCATCTTTACTCTCGTGGACTATTTCTATAGCAAATGGTATTTATAACATAACAGATGCAATATATATTATATATCATTTATAGCCATGTATATTTACTTGTTTACCCTCTTGTTATAAATTACTCGTATTTCATTATTAAATTTAGAATGTATTGACAAAGTTCATTAGGAACATTTAAAGATAAATATTAAATAAAAAATAGAAATGAATATTCAAAACCTCAAAATACATAAAAAAATTAGTATTTATATTAACTAAAAATTAATAATTAACGAGTTTTGTGCAGACAAATTAATTAATAAATAAATGTTTATATTAATCAAATATTAATTATATAAATTATAAATTATTGAATTTTTTATCAAATAATTGTAAATTTAATATATATTTGGTAATTAATTAAATATTAAATTATTTATGAATTAAATAAGTATTATTAATTGATTAATATATAAAATAATTATTAATCGGCTAAACTAGTAAAATTAACTTGAACAAAAATAAATTAAAACCACAGCTAAAAATCTCCCCCTGTGCCCGAAGCCGTCGCCTACATCCCCCTCACCCAAAACCATCGACTTCATGATCGAACCTTTGCAATACACTCGGCATCATAGATAGCTGGGAAGGCAGCGCCGGGATCGTGGCCTACAGAAACTACCGAAACTTCCATCTTTCTCATCCGCCCTCTCCGCTCCTACCAGAAACCATTGAGAAAGGTAAGCCTGTTCGCGCCATTCTTCCTCTTCCGTCATCCCGGATTTACTAAATCCGCCGATTCACAGGATTTAGTAAATCCTGGATTTATCGCGAATCGGCGTTATTTTGGGATCTACGGAGTTTTTTTTTTTGCCGTTTGGTAGCTTAAATCCTGTGGAAATCCTTCTTAAAACCGGCTGCCAAACAGTCCCTAAGTTACTACATGTTATATGGTTTTTTAGTGTAAATTTCTAATTTTTAGTTGATATTAGTAAAATAGTGATTTATCCGTATGATAGATTTAAGCACATTGGTTACATTTTGCGAGCAAAGGTATAAATGATGGCATAATTCATAGAGTGGAGCATACAACAACTATAATAACAAGCCTTTATTCCACTAAGTGGGGTCGGCTACATGAATCCTTTTTTTCCATTGCGTCCTATTGAGTGTCATATTTTCATTTAATTCTAAAGGCTTGAATGTCATAGAGTCGAGCATGAGCGAATCAAATAAAGAAGCGCTTGAAGTGGAGTCCGTAATAAAATAATACATTAACATTATAAATTATTGAATTATTTGAAAGTTTGAAGTTAGAGTAGATTTTGTTTAAGTTTAATATTAAGTTTGTATCTTGTTATATTGGTTATAAATTTTGAGATGCTCATTAAAGAATTCAAAGTGAGACATCTTGGTGCATGAAATTTACAATAGGCAGAGTTGTGATAGGTGAGGCATCTTCCAAAGCAAATGAGTATATAGAACAGTGTAGGAAGTTTCTGGGTGATAAGCATCTTAGGTTTAATTGACAAATACAAACTACATGGTGTATGATTTTTGAGTGTAAATTTATATATTTTAGTTAATATTAGTAAAATAGTGATTCTTCGGTATGATAGATTTAAGCATTTTGGATACATTATACAAGCGAAAGATATAAATGATGGCATAATCTATAGAGTCGAGCAGAGTGATTTAAAGAAAGAAGTGCTACAACTATAGTCTGTAATAAAATAATTTTCTGTATATTAAAATCTAAATATTTTGATAGCATAATTAGATCAACTTTGTTAGCTATATTCTTAGTGTTGGGCAGTAAAGAAATTACATGCATTAAATATTATTGTATCTGAAATCAGGGATAATACATTGAGATGATAATATCATACAAATAGTAATATTAACACCGTGAAAGTGGACTGGAATATTTACTACTTTTTTCATCTATTATGAAGGTCAAAGATGAACTCATTGTGCCTGTAGATAGAATCAATGTTGAAGGGATACGAAGAAAAAAATGTTAGGCCAAAGTAACATGATTACAGACCATGTAAAAAACTTGCACATATTAGAGTAACATCTCATATGATGCTCAATATTAATGTTGGTAGGATAATTCATCATGCAGACCCATCTTAAGTAGTTTAGATGAGGTAACAATGTTGATTGATGTTTAGATTTGAAATTTTGTTTTATTTTATGTTCTGGATTATGAAATTATAGCGATGGCTAATCATTGATTAATATTGATTTTGTTGATTTTTTTTGATGTTTGAGATTCATGAACGTCCATAATTTTGTTGCATGATATTTTTAAATTTACACTAGGATACTCTATATGATAATTGGTAGCTTTTACCTAATCACTTTAGATCGCTTGTGAATGCAACTTTAAGGGCTGACCAAATATTCATTCCTTCATATCATTTAGCCTAGCTTGGCTCATGTCAGAAGTTGTGGCAAGGAATGGTCATCAGACTAATCCCATCTTGTTGATATCCACTCATCGCTGTAGTCGCAACTTCCAACTTTTTTACGTAGGCATTGCCATAGTCAAGTTAACCAACTAGATAGATCGTTAAGAACCTTTTCCTCATTAGTTGTCTCAATAAAGATTAGATGATAGCTGTAGGTGATACATCATATCATCACGTAGCACGAGACTTAATGTTTGTGAGGTAAAATCTGGAATGATCTCTATGTCTATTGGAACCCCAAAACCTCATTAAACTTTCATGATTGAAAGAGTGGTAGTGCTTCAACAGACCTGAAATTATTCTTATTTTCGATTGTTACAGTACACTGTAATAATGAAAGTTCTTTGTATTTGGTATCATCTTGAAAAGTTGTACTTCTCACACATAGTTGTTTAATATAGATTGTTGCTCTTACTTTCATGAATTTTGTATCTTTATTTATTTTTTGCAGCCGGAGTACATTAATGGCATGGAGGGCGATTTGCAAAAAGGTTAATATCTCCCATAAGCAACCTTGTACTTCTTTTTTCTTCTAGATTGCAGTTCTATTAAGAACAGTATATTTGCCTCTGGGTTTGAATAAGGCTGTTGCTATTTTGCCAAATTATGGAATATGCAAATCCTTAAATGCATGCCTTATTATTCAAGTTTTATGGCTTTTGTTTTGTGTCAATATGGCTTAATTATTCCTTTTGTTGTATCGTGCAGCATTACCTTTCTATATTTTTGTTGATCTAACATTTGAAATATGTGGGAAAAATCTCTATCCGTTTCCATTAATCATGCCTCCATCAATTCTTCCCCCATCAATGTTTGTTCCACACCAGTCCTTATTCCTTCTTCATTTCATGCCATGTTAGTGATCTGTGTGATTATTATTTTCACCTTATTACTCTGTGGACTGGCCTAATTATAATTAACTCTATATTTAATCTTCAGTCCCTTGTTGTTATGTATTTTGTTTTTATGGTTTCTATAGACTTATGTTTAAATTCATCACAAATAATGAAATTAATCAATACTTTCTCTTAAATTTTTGTCATGGCATCAAAGCATTAAGCATATCTATAAGCCTCCGCCTTCATCATTGCATTGATTGGAATTTGCAATCATTTATTGCTATAGGTTTCTTTTCATTTTGCATAGTTTTCTCATTTGTGGCCTTCATTATTGCAGCTTTATTTCTATACGTCTCTCTCTTTGCCACAAATTAGAATCACCATTTTACTTCCCTTGAATCACAAAAATATCCATGTTCATTTGGTTGGAGGTGCACTTGCAACTGAGGCCCACAACTCAAATCTAGTGGAAGAAATATAAAATATTCATTCAACATATCATTTGAATGGAAATAATTTTTTCAAGTGATATCCATTGGTTTAAACCTTGAAGAGAAGAAGAAAATCAACCCATTAATCTTGACATAGGACCTCAACAAGATGATCCCACATTCATTACTTAGGATGTACAAGACTTTATAGTGATGCATTGGGTTATGAAACTCTTATGATTTTTGAAGTATATGAGACCCGTATGTTCATTCAACAAGCAGTAAAATAAAAAAAAAAAGAAAAGAAAATGAGATACGATAAATTAAACATAATTTAAAGCATGTAACACAATCATTATCAATGCTTCCAAATGGAATGTAGAAACCCTTCTTAAAGGTTTGTTGAAAAGACCAAATTCATGAGTTTCTGGCTATAAGGGAACACATTTTCAAAAAAGTTTTTTTACCTTCCTTAAATGAAGTCATTGCCATTATTCAAATGAAAGAGGGGGGAAAGGGGAGTTTTGTTGCTTATAATCCCATAGAAGATTGGACTCTAATGTTAAAAGGTATCGGCATCAAATGCCTCTCTGATCATCAGAGAAGCATAAGCAGCCACTCCCAATAAGTTAATAGAAATTCTTTAGTGTACTGATATTGGAAAAATTCCTGACATACAAAAGAAAGATTTTGGAAACTTCATGATATTCTAACTAGCAAAAGCTAGATAACATTAGGGGGATAGGCTAAAGAATAGAGGCATGCATGTGCAACTTATATAGAAGAAAGTAGTATCAAAGAATCATCCATCTAGTTTCTCAAAGAGGAAATAGAAAAGTTGAAAAACCTTGTAAAATTGGAAAAGACTCCTACAGGTACTCATTCTCTTCCATCCATAAGCTTTACTTCCTCTTTTCATGCATTTAAAGTCCCAGAGATGTCTAATTTCAGCTTCTGAATTTTTAATTCAAGAGTTACAAACCATACTAACAACCCTTCACATAAATTTATTTCATATACTTGTCATAGCATTAAAAATAATTATAACCTATGGATTCTCTATGATATTTGTAGGCTAACTAGACATTCATATTAATTAATTTTTCATACTTCAAAATGTTATTTATATGCTTAAATCATTTCTTAACTTGTTAGACTTGTTACTATCCAAAAGTTAACTATATACTCAAAATGTATTGTTATATTTTATTCTTTAGATTATATATTTTGCGAACAAGTCGCTAGGAAGATTATTTGACTTTGCTAAAGAAAGAGACAGTTTATCACTTTTAGAAATCATACGACCAAGTAGGCTCAAACTTCATGCTGTACTATATTTTTGTTTTAAAACCTTTAAATTTAATAATAAAAGGATATGACTCAAACACTTGTCTTTGCCATTCTTTTTTTTCAAAAATAATAGCAGTAAAGAATATGATTACAATACTTGGTATCAGTTTTCCAATAGGAAAAAAGTGAAAACAAATTCTTTTTTTTTCTCTCATTGATAGTGATAGCTAGGTACCATATTCTAGACTAAACTTCTTTGGGGCTTAGGTAGGGTTCTCATATCCTCAAATATCTGCAATTTGCGCAGTAATGGATGAGGGTTCTCAAACATCTTTGGGGCTTAGGNTGAATCTTTAGTCGGATTTTCAGCTGATTTGATTTATGTTTTATTTTTTGTCTATAAAATTACCTTCATTTATGGTTTCAGAGTCTTCAAGTGAGCTTCTTAAAGGCATTCACAGCTACAAATAAAGGAAGTGGGACATTTTTTCTCCCTGATTTGCCCAAGTTGATGCCAAGTAAGCCTGGAAAATATGTTAATGCATCATTCACAGAAATGGGCATTTTAGAAGCTATTTAGTTGTTATACAGACGTAATCATAAGCATAGTTGTCTTCTATTGTTTAAACATTTACCCAAAAAATGCTCTCATATATGCAGTTATTTCTTTCTTGATTGTGAAGTCAGACTTATTTATAGCTCAAAAGCTCAGTTAGTTTGTTGACCATATACTGCTCATAAACTAGTGAAGTAGTCTCCAACCGAAAATTGTGGTTCTTGCAATCATGAGCTTCCGACATTTGATTTTAGTTTTTATCATTTTTTTTCTTCTCCTGATTTCTTTCCTATTTTCTTATTTGTAATTAGGGTATTTTCTATCGGAAGACCATTTATATGTTATTTTCTCTATTTTGAGGACTTAGCTTTATTTTTTGTGTTTTGAGAGATTATATTCTCTAATTTACGATCTAAATAGTGTTGCGTTTTTTCTTTTTGCAAGTGATGTGCTTGTATCTTGTTTAGGAACAGGTGGTGAACCTCCTGGCTGCTCGTATCTCACTATCTCACCATCTGACCTGCTATTTTCAGCCGGGATAGCCACCGAATGACGCTTATCTCTTTCCGTACGCTATCGACATCGCATATTTTCGTTCCCTCGCTATTTCAAAACCATCTCCTCATAAAATTCACCTCCGAAACACCTTATAGGAGCCCTTGAACAATATCGTTGTATATCAAAGCTTGACAAATTCAAGATTTTTAGGGATTTGTTTTTTTCCCCAAGTCTAAAATAAAAAAAAAAGAAAAAAAAATCTCTTCATACCCAAATCCTTCCTATTGCAATTCCTAGTCAGCCCCAATCCTAAATTTTTGAAATCCAACATTCTTAGCTCCACCAAAATTTCACCCCAACACTTACCACCAAAATCTTGAGCTCACGATTAACTTTGATTTTCAGAACTACATCTGCTGGAAATCTGTTTGGGACGAAAGGATGCCAAGCCACCAAGGAGGAATCTTCAGTGAGGTGTTGGAGAACTTACTATGGAGAATATGCAGTGAGAAACTTTTCAATTGAAGCAAAGACGGCAGCAAAGGCTTGCCGCCTTTGTGAGGTGACAATCTAGTGAGATCACCCATAATAACAATGGAGACTCGCTAGATCAATAGAAGGAAGTGAATCCCTTTCACTAGGCTGTTTCCAGTGACGAAGAACCTCTTAATGATTCAACATGAAATATCGGAGGAGAAATTAGGATTTTGGAGTAAATGTAGATTTACGGGAGAATGACAGTCACATGGATCTGGACGAATTCATCGAGTAACTTCAGATATTTGAACGAATCGTCTAGCATATGAACATTCCATTGGCATGATGGTCAAATTAACCACTATTAAGTTAATGAAGAATGTTTTTTTATGGTGGGAAAATCTGAAGCATCTTCAACAACGAGAAGAGAAGGGTAAAATTATTATGTGGTCTAAGATTAAATGAGATGCAACGCAAATACCTTTCCCCACATTACCGATAAAATATGTTCACAAGACTCCATCACCTTCGCCAAATAGATTCTTATGTGAAGGAGTACTCAATTGAGTTTGAGCAACTTATATTGAAGAATGGGCTAGTGGAGCACTAAGAAAACACCATAGTTCAATATATGAGAGGATTGAGTTCATCCATTGACAATGTGGTACAATTGCAGCCTTATTGGACATTATAAGATGTTCAAACTGTAGGCCTGATGGTGGAGAGACAACTCATCAATGTTAATCCCACTCTACTCTCCAAATAGAGTTCAACAATCATATCATACAACAAGATTACACCTAGTGGAGCACATAAGTAGACCAATATGAGGAGAAACTCATATAGAGTGGAGAAAAGGTGGAGCCCGCCAGTACTTTCAAATCCACCCCGCAGTAAATGCTTTAAGTTCCGTGTTTTGGTCACGTGGCGCTTGATTGCCCAAAAATGAGGGCTATTTTTTTCGCTGAGCAAGGAGCAGTTGAAGAAATGGACAGTGACACAATACTTTAGAGAAGATTCTCAACTTCCG
Organism: Phalaenopsis hybrid cultivar; assembly: GCA_002079205.1. Taxonomy (NCBI): domain Eukaryota; kingdom Viridiplantae; phylum Streptophyta; class Magnoliopsida; order Asparagales; family Orchidaceae; genus Phalaenopsis; species Phalaenopsis hybrid cultivar. The sequence continues at coordinate 110,402 of JXCR01134471.1, forward strand.
GCCGACGAGAAAAAGACGCTAGTGATACAAATTGAGCTAATGAGAGAGATTCCAACTGAAATAATATTAGTTGTTTTAGAAGGTAGTGTTCCGAGAAGTCAATACTAGAAAAAAAGAAACCCTTTTTGAGGGATTCACTGGATATTCTGACCGACAATTTTTGAGAAGCTGAACACGAGCCGTTCACGAACAAAGAGTCATTTTGACAATCCTAATCACGTAGCCATAAGAAATTAAGGATTGAGACAAGATTTAAAACATCATTTGAATTTAATTTAATAATTTTTATTCTTTTTTCTTCATTAATAATTTTAATTGATTATAAATCTTTATAGCTTTGTAGTCAATTAAATTTTTAAAAAATACTACTCATCAAAGATATATATATAATTGATTAGTNCCGAACACGAACAAACAAATATTTGTTCGTTTTGTTCGTGTTCGGCTCGTTAACTCAGCAAACGAGCCGAACACGAGCTTCTTAACGAGCCGAACATGAGCTGTTCACGAACAACGAGCCGTTTGGACAGCCCTACTTAGAACTTTCACATCACAAAGTTTTTGGAGGAGCTGAGGTGTGAAGTTATATGGCACGGCACCTGCAGACAGAAGCAGCAGAAAAAGAAAATGATACAGAAAAAAAAAAAGGGTAGACTTCGGTATTCTCAGGCCTTAAGCACCAAAAGGAAGAATCCCTTTTCAGATAACACTGTGGGTTAGACACTAGACAACTCAGCAAAAAAAATATTTAGTAAAATACTCCAGTAATTAACTGTACGAAATTTACTGAAGTAAAATTGTAATGGAGTTAGGCAGCTTAAACGCAGTCCTCCAGCATTAAAAATCTCCCTGCATCATGATCTCTTTGCATCAACAATCTGCCTGCATGATTATATTACTTAATTGTTGGTACATGGGCATAAAATGATTCACGAACATGAAAATTTTTATATTCTAAATCGACTATTTACCTGAATTTTAGATGCACTCAGCATGCAATTTTCTTGAATATTTGGCATAAAGAAGTTAAACTTTGAACATATGTTGTTTTAAAAACTGAAGCTGGCAAAATAATGAAATTGAGCTTTTCTTCTTGAATGTTGGCACTTAGTCAACGAGGATCTCCAAAATTTAGTGCATACACGACTATTACACCTGTAATTTTGTAATTCTTACATTTGCTAAATTAACCTAGGAATGGGTGATAAATCCAAAAGCATGGTTCTTAGTGCCTTTGCTTTAGTGCATCATGCTTGAATAGCTCATTGTGGTAGGGGATTTGAAAGTTTTTCTTTTGGTTTTTGGAAAGAGACCGTCGTAGAAGGGTGGAAGTGAAAGATTCTGGATGCGGAGAAAGGAGGATCAAGGGGCTCGGGAGAGAGGTGATTCGTGATGGTTAGTAAGGAATTGAGGCTTGGATACTTGTTATTATGGTAGGGTGGATGAAATAGCATTTTTAGTATTATTTTAAGATTTGCAAATATTAGAAATCAAACATATTTTTTATTCAAGTAAAAGCTTAAACAAAGCAAAAAACAAAAGAATTTTTAAACAAAAAATTGGAAGTTGTCGTGCCAAATACTTTCCATGTTTCACACCTAGTATCAAATGCAAACACACAACCATTAATTTGTAGTGCTCTCATTAACAAATATATTGTCTTTTTATTCGTCATAGAAATTTTGTTTGTAGTTTGAACTTACCCTTGATTTCAAAGGCAATTTATCTTTCTCACACGGGGAGTGTTGCAAACTTACTTGACGAAGAATTAACAAAGTTTGTGTATAATATCAGATTTAATTGTGTAGCCATTAGTTTGTAACTTGAAGTTACTTTCTTATTAATGCTAATATCCACTCACTCTCAGTAGCAGATAAGTCTCGGTCTTGAAGCCACTCTTGTTGTACAAATTCTAGTTATTCCTTGTAAAGCTGTAAAAGGTAAGCCGCCTATCTTAATTGATAATTAAGTTTATAGCTGAAATTTTTACTGAAGTCTGAATGAGAAGGCTAATATTTATTAAAAAATAAACATGTAAGTTCTAATTATAGATATTATTCATATTAAGCTACTTGCAAAACAAATTCTTAGCATATTATTTTCTCACCTTAAAGTCATTCNTGGGAAGATGCGTTATGCTGTTAAAGATGGCCGTGCTGCCCACCGCGCTAGCTCCAAGCTCCTCGACGTGACGAGTTTAAGTTTTCTAAGGTGTCCAGTTATATTATCAAATCAAACGGCCCTATGGTTGTAGTCCTCTAAACATCCTATGTAAAGAAGAGTAATCAAATCAAATGGCCCTATCCTATGTAAAAAGGAAACATGTTTGAAGTTATATAATATAAAGTGTGCAATGCACCTCTATAGTTGTAGTCCTCTAAACATCCTATGTAAAAAAAGGGTAAACATGTTTAAAGTTATAAGACGTAAAGTGTGCGATGCAGGAGCAAACAGTAGCATGCAAGTGAAACAGTAGTAGGCAAAAACATGAGCAATACAATATGCTATACATGAAGAATAGTAGCAAGTAGAAACAAGACAAGTGTAACATGCTGTATAAGAAGAGCAGTAGCAGGTAGAAACATAACAAGTGTAACATGCTGTATAAGAAGAACAGTAGCAGGTAGAAACATGACAAGTGTAACATGCTGTATAAGAAGAGCAGTAGCAGGTTGAAACAGGAAANTATCTGAATGAGAAGACTAATATTTATTAAAAAATAAACATGTAAGTTCTAATTATAGATATTATTCATATTAGGCTACTTGCAAAACAAATTTTTAGCATATTATTTCTCACTCAAAAGTCATTCATAAGTCAGTGGACCTGTTGCACCTATTTTAGCTTTAATAGAGAGTCTTCTAATTATGTAATAATAAACTATAATTTGATTTTTAATTTCTCAAATAAGTATAGGTTTAAACTAAACTTATCTCGAAGTAGTTAAGAGAGGATGTCAATCCCCATGCTTCATCATACTCTCTAGTTGACTAACTCACCAACACTGATAATGCATTTGTTAATCAAGATAAAAGGGAGGGGAAAGAATGTCTTGGAGAGAGCCATCAAAGATGGTGACATATGAGATTCTAAGCCCTAACAGACTCACAAGTATCGTTCTTAGTTTATTCAATCACCATGACTTACCTGGCTGTGAATTGGTGGTCTGCTAGTTGGAATCTGGTTAAAGGGCGACAATGTCATATCTTAGGAGCTTTCCTCAATAAATTTGCACATTGCTGGTGTCAATAAGGTTGGGAAGAAATCGAGGAATGGGTAGGAGGAATAGAACTTGAAAACAAGAGATATGAAAATAATGGAGTAGTCATTGTACATAAGTGTGTTGGTGTTGATGAGGGCCTCTTGTTATCTATTGTTTTACCCTTATGGTGCTTTGATCCAAGCCCTATTGAATGTATCTAGTCTATTTTAGATCACCGAAACAGTTGTTCTTAGAAAATTTTGATAAAATATACATAAATTCCTTAAAATAATCGTAAACATTGTACTTTTTGTTCTGCTCATTTTATCATTGAAACCTCAATTTTTGAAGCTCCAATCTTGTGAGATTTTAAAAGTGGCCTATAAACTTATGTAGATGAACATTAATAGATAAAGTTTATAAATTTATCACTATATCAAAATCGTAACTGGCATCTAGTCGCTTCATCTTTTTCCTTACTATATACTGATTAATGTTTATAGTATCAAAGTGCTTTCACATAATCTCAATTATATGTGTAGTAAGAGCTAAGCAAACTAGTTTTTGCAATCATTGTATTTTTCAAAGTTCGTGATTAATAGTTGGTGCTTGAAATAATCTATTTCTGTGCATGAGTTTGGCACAATCATTCTATATTGTTTCATATTCCTCCATGCTTTATTTTGTTTGAGAAAATTTAATTTTTTGATCTTATGTTATTTAAATTATTGTGTATGATGCAGGTTGTTATTTCAAGGATGTGCCTACATTCTCCGTGGATCATAATTTTTTGCTAAATGGTTGCGTTATCAGGTATATTTACAACTTAGATGTAGATATAATCTTTGCACACCGTAACATTGTATGCATGGATGATAACTGAAAGTATGCACCAACTTGATTTCTAAAAGAACATNGCAACTTGATGTAGATATACTATTTGCACACCGTAACATTGTATGCATGGATGATAACTGAAAGTATGCACCAACTTGATTTCTAAAAGAACATCAAAATAAAGTTTTTGGAAGCTGGATCATGGATTGTATCGAAAAGAGCCATCTGGGGTTATGACTCTTTCAAGATGATAAAAGTAGCTGAAGGTGGGTACCATAGTAAAGGAAGACAATCATGTTCCATTCAGGCAGGAATGGCAAATAACAAAATTATTGACTATAATGATTTTAGTACAACCTGAGATACCTAGTGTAAGCCGAAAGTGTGAATTCTTGTATGGGTTGTGATCAATGGCAGTTGTTGAGTTTTAAGATATATGAAAGGAGAAAGATATTGATTTTAGCAATTAATTGTTGAGCAAATAAAGNTTGTGGAGGTGACACTGACACAAAAATTACAGAAGTAGCTGAAGGTGGGTACCATAGCAAAGGAAGACAATCATGTTCCATTCAGGCAAGAAGGCAAAGAACAAAATTATTGACTATAATGATTTTAGTACAACCTGAGATATCTAGTGTAAGCCGAAAGTGTGAATTCTTGTATGGGTTGTTGATCAATGGTAGTTGTTGAGTTTTAAGATATATGAAAGGAGAAAGATATTGATTTTAGCAATTAATTGTTGAGCAAATAAATTTGAATATAGATATATATTATATTTAAATTTAAAATTAATATTAATGCCATTTGTCATGTAGAGATGCTTTATTTGATTATAAAATCAAGTATTTGAACATTGCTTAATAGTAAATCAGCTCAATTTTAAAATTGATGTTATGTATTATTTATAGGGTGCATCAAGTACCATCTCTAGGAGTTTTTACGCTGCCAAAGGTGTGTATTATTTTGGATCATAATCACCAAATGTTTTGAAGGTAATCATAACATTTATACAAGAGTAGTGTACATAACTCCTAGAGGGTGATCCTTGGCACATCTCATAATAGGTGCATACACATGATCACCTTTAAATTTTGATTCAAATCTTAAGATTGCCAATGTCACTGCCCACCTGCCACCATTTGTAGTAGCTTGTCGCCGCCTGCCGCCCTCCGGCATTTGTAGCGGCCTGCCGCCACCCGCCACTTGTCGCCACCGAACTTATTGGGTTTATTTTATATTGATTTATTTTTTCTTTAAACTTTTTTTTTAACCAAAAGAAAAAAAAAAACACAAAGTCATGCAATTATTTTATGTTGAACCAAAAAACTCTAAAATTTTTCACATACAATACATTATTTTAACAGTGCATTCTTTTTACACCGCGTTATGTTTCTAGCAAACTAAACAACCCCTCTTTCCAACAAACCAAACAACCCTTTTGTCCTTTTTGATAAATGGAATTTTTTTTGCAAGGAATACTACTATTAATTATTACGAAACATAGGCCCAGGCATTGGCTAAATTAGTGAATTAGAAGTCAACTCTTTCAACCATGCAACTTATTTTATGGCTTTAAATGCATCAATTTATTCATCTTCAGTTGTAGACAACGCGACAAGTAACTATAAATTAGGTTTCGAATGAACAGTGCTTTCAAACACCTTAAACATACCTAACATGTAACGGATATTCGTATCAAAACAATTTGCAAAATTTGAACCTACATAACTTCTAATCACTTCATTTATGGAATCAAATTTTTTAACACTTCCCAAAATCCTGGTTGCTTAAGTGTTTCCCATTTTGCAAATATTTCATCCTGGATTAGCCACGAACCTGCTTATAACAGCAAGTAAATAAGCCAGTCTATCCTATAGCAGAACATAGATTATATGACACTCCTTATCATTTTGTTAGAGAATATTTTTCATATATGATCTTTCAACGTCATTACTTGATGTTTGAACGTTGTATAACTTAAAATGCTGCGCTAAAGGTATAAAGACTAATTTAGAAGCTGCCATCCCATATTTTTCACAATTTCCTTGTTGTATGTGCCTTGCGACAAGAATAACTATTGCCTCTCTCTATTCTGTTGTGAAATTTAGAGCAAAGCAAAATAGGATTTGACACAAAACCAGAAGAACGAATACAGAGATTTAACGAGTTTCGGCAAAGATGCCTACATCCTCGGGAGTAGAGCAGCGAAGTTCACTGTTTCAGAGGAGTTACATACTCATAAGGTTACACATCTACTTATATATAAAACCCACAGATAATTACAAACAAGCCCTCGCTCCCCCTAACCCACTAATCAAAGAGACACCCCTTCACACCAAGAGACACACATTTTCATTTCAGGTGACACACCTCTCCAAATCCAAGAGACTCCAAATTCCTGGTATATAAGCCATACCTAACAATTATCCACCTTGGCGAATATCCATCTCCTTAGGAGAAAATCTTCACCTTGCAAATATCCATCCCTTTAAGAGAAAAAATCATGGAGTTTCTTACACCGAAGTGGGTTGGACAACCATGTCAACTAACAACTGTAAACATTCAACAAGTTCAAGTAACACAAGAACTTATTGAAAATACCTGACTTGGTTAAAATACCTGCTGCAATTTCATCATATGATCTGACAGAGTGAACTCCACCAATAGTATAAATATAGCATGTAGTACTTCTTCTGGTATCAATGTCTCCAGCTAGATCAGCATCAACATAGCCCCGTACCTCTGAACTCTTTCCTGAGAAACACAATCAAGTTTCTGCAGAGCGTCTTAGGTACCTCAAGATCCACTTCACTGCTTCCCAATGTTCCTTTCCTGGATTACTCATGTATCTGCTAACGACTCCAATTGCAGGGGCAATATCCAGTCTGATGCAAACCATAACATACATAAGTGAATCAATAGCTGAAGCATAAGGAAACTTACTCGTGTGATCTCGTTCCTCCTCTGACTTGGGGACTGATTCTTGCTGAGTCTGAAGTGACTTCCTAAGGGTGTGTTAACTGGTTTGACCTTATCCATATTAAACCTACTAAGTACCTTTTTCACATTCTCAGCCCGAGAGAGTCTCGACATGCCTCTGATTCTATCTCTGACAATTCTCATGCCAAAAATTTGCTTTGCAGCTCCCAAATCCTTCATTGCAAAGTGCTCTAACATCTGCTGTACCCTGCACTGTGCATGAAATTATCAAATTCTTGTCACCTCCTAAAAGAGCCCTTAAGAGAGGTGGGCAACCCATAACTTAAATAGTGCTTTTCGGCCCTATACCCAGTCGATGTGAGACTATTTGTCTGTGACATTCTCCTCTACACAATCACATGACGCCCTCGTCACGGATCGGCTCCACCGAGGGTCCTACTGGATCATAGAGAGTCCACACACCTGACAGTCAGTAATCTGCTCTGACACCACTTGTCACCGCGAGCCACCCTATCTTCTCCGACGAGGTTCTCCGTGAGGCCCATTCCACGCCGCTAGCTTTTGACGACCGCCGCGATGCGCACTGCCCCATCTCATCAGCGAAAGTTAGAGAGCAGGAGGATCCGAACCAATCATCTCCGCAGCTCTGTTAATCCTCGCTTCTCTCCTTCCCTCTCTCTCCTCCAAGGAATTTACATCAGTCGATCTCTTCGACAATTACAAGAGAAATTTCTTATTTCTTCTCTCTCTATATCCGAGAGCCACAACAGAAGACAAGTTCAAAGAAAGGAAACACCGCAAGCAACAATTCCTCCTTCCTGTCTTCACCACAAGTAAGAACTCCTTTCTGCCTTCACCACAAGAAAGAGCTCCTTCCTGCAAGCAAGAAATCTTTCTTCCTGTCTTCAACGCAAGCAAAAACTTCTTCATGTTTCCGCGAACTGAAGGAGACGAACCGCGAACTGAAGGAGCCGTAGGTTGTTTCGCGAAGAGAAGGAACGGAAGGCTTTTTTGTTTCGCGAGAGAGAGACGGAGACTGGAGTTCTGATTCGCGAACGACAGAGATGCGGGGGACAGTTTTCGCGAATGAGAGAGGCACGGGGGGAAGTTTTTCGCGAATGAGAGAGGCGAACATGGGAGAGAGAGAGGTGGGAGTATATATTTACCTTTTTTTTTTATTTGAACCGGGCTCCACACAACATATTCCTGTTGATCTCCATTCAATGAATTTTCTTGTTAGCGCCAATATTATTAATTTCAAATTTCATTTTGAGCAAAACATTCAATCTTTAAGTTTCATCTGAGTTAGCATTTCCAAATAACATATCAACATAAATACAAGATAGCAATACCGAACTTGTCAATTTCAGATATACCCAAGAACCATATTTGCTACGAGCAAAACCAATATCAAGCATATATTCATTAAGAATCTTTTTAACAAATGTACTTGATCTTTAGTTTCAATTTGTGTTCTGCTTGTTAGCATAGGCGAAAAACCTGCTGATAATCTTACCAAAGTATTTTTAGGGCTAGTTTTTTCAAGCATGCTTAGAATGGATGATATCCATTCATTTGTATGACTGTGAAACATTTTCATATTTTTAACGAATTGGGGCCCACAGTCACCTAAACTTCTGATCCGTTTCCTTTTTTTTTTCTGCTTTTAGCTCACTGGTCTGTACTCATCAATCTATTGCTGTTGCACTTCTTATTCTTTAATTTTATATGTTTTTATTATAAGTTTTTTTAGGATTGTATTATTTACTGCACAAATTTTAGAATAAAATACATATCTCACCTATTATCCTTGGTAGTTGTGGACCATGTCTCTATCCTATTGGCTACAACATATTTTCCATTAAGTATACCTATAGGTATTTGTTGGACTATATATTCTTTCCTCTGAGTGAAAATTTAATTGTGTTCATTTGGACTGGCACATAATGATCTTATATCCTGATCGTGCATCAAATATTTTAAGAAAACTTTTTGATTAATATTTTTGCAGACATGATGAAATGACTTGTTGGATGCACTCCTATGTTCCTTAGCATTTCATCAGCAGGACTATAAAAGGAGATAAATGGTATTTTGGACCATATAAATTTTTACTTTAACATGTACGTAGAAATGATAATGGGGCTTACTGCTCATTGTTTCCATCAAGTTTGAAAATATTGTAGATACATTCCTTAAATTTTCACCCAAAACATGGCTTTGTTCTCTGTTTTTCTTTTGTCCACATGAACGCTGACATGTCTTTGTGCATGATTCCTTCCTACGTGGACATTTTTCAGATTGGGTGGGCTTTTTACGAAGTTAAAAATACTTGCAAGAAAGCCAAAGTCCAATACCTTCCTCCTTTTTTTAATAACATATAAGAATTGTTACTTTTAAGTTGTTTAATTTTGGCACCCTTAATAAAATTCAAATCCTTGAAGTGCAATCTCTTCAGCACATATTTCTCGAGGAAAATTTTATTTTGTGATTTACCTGGTGGAAGTGGGATAC
>JXCR01134471.1:121185-136971 GCA_002079205.1 Phalaenopsis hybrid cultivar
ATGTAATATGTTTTTTATTATTGAATTATTGATTTGCTTTATTTTATAGGATGTTTCATGCAAGTTACAGTCCGGCATTGAGAATGAAGGAACATGTACCTGGTTTGAAAATTCCTAAAAAAGATAGACGGGTTAGAAGAGAAACTAGAATTGAAGCTCCTGTTGAGGCACCGTATGTTCCGCCAAAACAAAAATTAACTTTGAAGCCTTTGTCTAACAAAACCGTTGATATTTTTGAAGGCATGACTATTGTTGAACTGGCTAAGAGGACAGGCGTAAGCATAAAGTATTTACAAGAGATAGTTTTGAATGTTGGTGAGAAAGTTGATTCAGAGTTTGATCCACTTAGCATTGATATCGCTGAGCTAGTTTCCATGGTATAGCTCGATTCATCTCTTATATTTATTTATAATTTATTATTTTATTTGTGGTTGCCTTGATAGTTTGGTCACGTTAAATGTCAACCATCTAATGACCCTGTTAGGAGAGTTGATGTTTTCGATTTCACTTATGTTAAAAAAGTTAGTGGTAGACCTAAAAAAGACATGGGCATAAGAATTAAAGGAAAATATGACACTCAATAGGACATAATGGAGAAAAATGATTCATATCCAACCCCACTTAGTGGGATAAAAGCTTGTTGTTTGTTATTTTTGTATTTTATTTGTGTGGTTATGGTTTGCTTCTACAAAATTAAGTGTTTCTCAATATGATAAAATGGCTTTAGTTTTCTGACATTACACTATGTTTTATGTGTCAGCCTTAATCTTGCCTTTATGAATGACCAATACATATGCTTCATAAATTAAGTAATGGTCAATTATCATCCTTCATCACATAGTCCATCAAATAAGAAACCTTATTATGTTGGATTTGGTTGAATAAGTTTCTTTCATGCGCTAGTGTTTCATTTCCTCATTTGATGTTTTTTTCACATTTATTGTATGTGCACTTTCTTTATGACTTTTTGAGCATGTGGTCTGATTCTAGAGCAGTTCATTAGATGTTTTATTTTTATTTGATACAATACAACACTGTCATCTCAAAATAGTCTAAAAATAGCCAAATTTAAAGTTATATTACGTCTTTCTATAATGTTTAGTTGGTAGAACTTTTCGTTTGCCTTGGTGACTTTAGTATAGTAGAATTTCTGAAATTTTCGGTTGATACAAATTTGGCCAAAATCCAATTGAACACAGTGGCATTTTCTTATGTGAATCTAATATTGACACTACTAGTCGTAAGTTTTATCTTGATTCCCATCCCCCTTCGAGGTTTTGACTCTCATTCGCAAGCTGTCCTTATGATGTATGCACTAGCTTTACTAGCCAGCCCAACACACAATCTAAAAGCTCATAGGCCAATCCCCACTCTTGGGTCTTATCTTTGCTTTCACAAAGTCGCTAGTTCAATGTCATGCCTTCCTCTCTGTTGAGATTAAATTCTCTTTGGCATTTTTATGAATATAAACCCATCCCAAGGTTGAGTTCGTGCTGAATATATTGATCTCGAGCGTCTCTAACCTCCTTCGCTCTTTGTCATGGTTTAAATTTTGATCCTTTGGGCTTTCCCAAAGATGTATCTCACAACCTGATTTAGCAAACCAACATAGTTACTGGATCTCACTTAGGGCCTGTTTGGGGCAACTTATAATTGCGGTAGTGTTTGTTTCGCGCATCTTACTAACTTTTCCAAAAACGACGTTTTGCATTTGTGAAAGACGTCTCCCGCGGGAGGGTGCTTGCGATTCGCGTTTCGTTCGCATCCAATTACTACGCTGCCCTCGTTCGTTCGCATATCCCTTTCCCCTTGTTCGTTCGCATCTTCTTCGGTAGCCGCTCCCTCCTCTTCGGTAGCCGCGCCTCCCTCTTCTTCGACAATCGACAGACCTCTTCTTCGACATGGGCGTTCTCTTCGGTAGCCGCTCCTCCCTCTTCTTCGGCTCCTTCCTCGACACTTCTTCTTCGACATTTTCGTTAGTATCTTTTTTTTTTTTTTGCTCTACACTACAAATCATAGCAATTTATTAGAGAAAGTGCTACTGTAAAACACAAAAGGGAAGAAGAGACGTGAGCCGTGCTTCTTTTTTGGCATTTCTTCTTCCTCCTCCGATCGTTTGAGAACGAGTGTTTTCCCTTCATATAGTCGGTTGAGCTGCAAGATTGATTTCTCCTTTCTCCGATTATTCAAGTGGAAGAATCTTTTCCTTCCTCTGGTTATTCAAGTCACAAAGATTTCTTTCTTTTCTCTCCTATCAAACCACAAGAAACTTCAATCAAGTGAACCTAAACCTGTATCTTTGTCTTAAGCCATGCATTTTACTTTGGATTTTCTATTTTAGTTGGATCTGAGTTCAAATTTGTTGAAATTGTTACTTTTTTGGGTTACTTTTGGGGCATATGAGTGATGACATGCATTTTTCAAATTACAAGTGGTTAGTTGAGATATTACACTAGAATTTTTGAATTGAAATTTTCTTTTCGTATATGGATTTACAAGAAACCTTGAAACAAATCGAAGTGTTATCTTTTCTTCAAGCTGAATTTTATTTGGATAGTATTTTTGTTCGTCTTGCTTGAGAGAGAATTGAGATTCACGATTTTGTTGGAGAAATTCTTGAAATACTAAATTTGAGAAAGTAATATTAATCTTGTAAAATCGAGATACTGCATCTTGTGCAAGAATCATGCAGGAACCTTCCCCTGAATTTTCTAAAGCTAGTGTTGTAATTTTTTAAAAAAAACACGATTGTCAAATTTTGCATCAGTATTGATGTTATTAGATCTAAAAAAATGTTTTATTAAAACTGAGCAGCCCCTATTTGATTAAAAAAATAAAATCTCTTTTATGTTTTATTGGCTTTAGGTACTTAAGCGAAGACTCATCAAAATATTTTATGAATTAAATTTTAGTTTCATTGATGTGATAAAAAATATTTGGTTTCATTGATGTAAATGTGCTTTTTTGATGTGATCGGAAATATTTGAGTTATATAAATGTAACTCAACACTTCTGTATTTTCATGTCTTAACATTTGAACATCAATTTTGTTGAGAAAATTACAAATTTTGCGTGACAGATTGTTCATTTAACTAAAAAATTCCATAAATAAGCTGTTTATAAAACACACAAATCAAACAACTAAACAACTTATACAGAATATGAGCAAAATAGTTATTTATCCAGAATCAGCTGTTTTCCAAACACACAAACCAAACAGCCAGTCAGCTTATGCGGATCAGCTACTCATCAGCAGATTATCAGGATAAGCTGCTTATCAGCAGAAGCTGGATAAGCTGCAGCTGCTCCAAACAGACCCTTGATCAGCAAATCACAAGTTGTTTAGGCTGACAGCTATTATATCGGATTTTAGGCTGTGCTCCCATGTTTGGAAAGCTAATTCACCTACCCCAAAACTAGCTATTTATGTCAAATATAATTTTTGGGCAAGTCCATTCCTCAAATCTATGGTCTTCTTCGCGGTGTAGGTCATGTTCTATATCAAACTAAGTTGGGGAGACTCATGGCCATTAAATATCCAAATATTGACTTATGCAGACAAACATGCTTGCCAAATCCCTCGAAAGGGTGGTTGTATTTCAAGATGTCATCATGAGTTGGAAATGTTGGTCATATCCATCTAACCCTCACATTGGCATGCTCAGGTGATCTCGATGCTCATTGCAGTAAGCCTTTATCCACTTTAATGACAAGACACTTCTTTGAGATTAATTGGTTGCTTGCCTAGAACTTACACTTTAGTCAGTGCTTCCTTTTCGAGGCAAGCCATTGATAAGATGCAGTTTTCTCTAACCAATAATTGATTCACATTAAATACGGGAGTAGTCTTCCGAGATTGTTGTTGAGTCAAATATTTGACATCTATATTCTGGTCACACAATGAAGGTTGCTCCCTCCCACCCCAACATAAATCAATCTATCATCCGTCAATTATGTTTTGGAGCGTTCCTTAAATAAGACTCAAAGGAGTGGCTTAGATAATTAAGTTAATCATTCTTTATTCTAAGCTGCAATTAGTTATGTCCCACACCTTTGGATTGCGCTCAACAATGCTTCACGCCTTTGAGGTAATTTTATTATGAATTGACCAAACCTAGCCATCAAACCTTCAGTGTTCATGCCCCCGCTTCTTTGAACCACTTTTAATTTTGCTTGTACTAGTGATTATCCATTCATGATGAACCATGGACCTCGCCTTGGAGTGTGGTTTGTCCATGGGCATGTTGCCACGTCAGTTTGTTTGGGGTGCCTTGGAAGTGTTGCTGATTTAACTTCTTGGATGACATGACTTCAAACCCTCTATTGCTGACAGAATGGGAGCGCTAAATTGACTTAAGATTCAAACTAGAGGATCTTGATGGGGTTGATCACTCTCACCTATCCGTCTCCCTCAGGAAAACCCAAATTTTATAGCGTAATGTCAGCCTTAATCAAGAGTGCCCTATATAGCAAAAAAATATGAAATTGTGCCGGAGAGCTTATGCCATGCTAAAATTTAATTTTTTAGAAGTAATATAAACTTTTATCAATCTAACTTTAAAATGGAGAAACCTTTTCTAAATTTCAAAAGATGACCATGGACTCACTGAAAATTGTGGTAAAGTAATGTTTAAAAAATCTTCATGGATTTGATGTGCAATATATACATAAAGAACAATATTTATGACTTTTCAATATATAAATTTTTGAGCAAGACAATGTTAAATTGTTATATTTTTACTTTGGTTTATTTGTGTAGAGATTACTATGTTATCGATATTTGCTTAAAGTAGGGCCTTATAAAAGAAATTAAGCTACAATTCCTTAAAAAGTAGTAGATGAAGCTTTTTACCGAGCTTTAGAGTTTGGAAATATTATAGATTTTTTTGGTTAGGGCTATTGTAACTTTAATTAATATTTCAAAGGAATAATCTTTTCATCTCACCTAAACCACCCTATTAAACAAAGACCTACTTTAAAATCCAATATGATCAAATTTAATATTTTTGAAGAAACTATAGTTTATGAATATTCTTTAAATCGTAAAATGAATATGAAAAATATGTATAGTTAAAAAGGATTTTATGTTTGATGTTAAATTTGTATTTGCATTGGAGTTTTCACTTGCGAACATGCTCAAACAATTGTTGAAACCTGAATCAAAAGTTAAAGTATGACAGCTTTATCTGAACCTAAACCTCAAACTAAATATGAATTTTTTGCTATTTGTGAAACTGATCAAAATATGCTTTCTAAAGTTCTTGAATCAAATAAGCAATATGAAATCCTATAACTTTTAAATGAGTTTTCTTACTCTTGGTTTTAGTTTTATACTTTCAAATTTATATAAGGACCTTATCAAGGAAGTCTAAACACCACCATTTTCTTCGCAACCTAGGTGTTCTTAAGTGCATTCCTCATTTTTATATGTTCTTAGGTGAATTCTATGAGGTTTCTTCATTAGTTTGTTAATTTTTGCCTTTCTTCATGTCGATAGGTGTTCATTTTGGCAAAAGTTTTTGCATTTGCCAGTGGCTTGGGCGGCTTGTTGTTCAAATTTAGGATTTTACAAAAAAATTGGCACCACTTTGTCATTATTGTGAATGGGTTAACGAGAAGTGTATGGGCCCTATTTCATCCTCGAGGAGAAGGCACGCATAGGCACACATGATGATGCACAACATGTTGAGGCTATATTTTGTGTCATCTCATCCATGCTAAGAAAGTTAGGCCTATGTTATCCGTTATATTGAGGCAAGAATGATTTTAGATATGATCACAAAGATGTTTGGGTTCTTTGAAGGAATTATCCTGCCTATGCCAAAAGGCAGGCATATCTGCTTTGAGAGGGTATCCTACGAAAAAGAAGCATAATAATATTTATGGGGTTTCTATCTAGGGACATTCGTGGTTGACATAAATTGGCCTTAGCTTTGCAAGGTGCAAAAATGTGTACTTATGCGAGTTAGCTATCGATAGGACTGTGGCAAACCTATGACAAGAATGACACAAAGATGTGAAGTCAAGGTGAACTATCTTAATTTGTTGACAGTTTTATTAGAAGACTTACTGCCACAATATTTTGTACAGTGTTTCACTCTTCTTGCGGAATTTCGTTAATTTCTTAAAAAGGTAATTACACTCTCCTTCAGCTCTTCCCATGTAGCTGACTGCCAGGATTTTGAATGGTAGCGCACGGGATACGTGGATTACTTAAGCGAAGTGTGAATTCTGGTTTATCTCTCTTGCTTATTTTGTGGTTTCTAGGGTTGTGGGCCTGCACATTATAATGCATGGGCACACGTGTAGAATGTGATGAAATCTGAGTACGTTTTTTGAAAGCCAATTTTTCATCTTTTGACGCACAAAGTGAATGCTAATTCTTCGGTTGATTTGTCAAACCTCAACTGCTCGTAGCCTTTTATTACTATAGATTATTTCAACTAGACTCAATTAGGCATGCTCCCATGTTGCATTATGGTGTTCAAATTGTTGTAAAAATCAAAATACAACGTGGTTAGAAGTTGTGCAAAATTACCTTTGTAATTTTGAGTTAACATCTCATATTAATCAGTAGTCAAAAGGAATGAATGGAGAAATATGATACCTAAAGTTCCATGGAAGTGGAGACTAGGCAATTATGACCTACCATTTTTTTATCATTTTAAAATTTTTTCTCATCACAATTCTGTCAATCTAAATGGACTTGCAAAGAAAGAATGTAAACTACAAAATTTAAGTTGATGCTTGATTACAGCTGTGTAACATCACATTTTTTTTTTTTTTCGTCAATTGCATTCTTTTTCTTAAAATATTTAGCATAATGATAAACACATTGCCTTTTTTGCAGGAAGTGGGGGTCAATGTTAGAAGGCTACACTCTGATGAAGGTGCAGTGCTTCAGCCAAGGTCTGCTGTTGTAACGGTTATGGGCCATGTTGATCATGGTAAGACTTCACTTTTAGACGCTTTGCGCCAAACATCCGTTGCAGCCAAGGAAGCTGGTGGCATTACCCAGCACCTTGGTGCTTTTGTTGTGGAGATGCCATCAGGTGCCTCAATCACATTTCTTGATACTCCTGGGCACGCTGCATTTAGTGCCATGCGTGCAAGAGGTGCTGCTGTTACAGATATTGTTGTGCTTGTGGTAGCGGCAGATGATGGTGTGATGCCACAGACACTGGAAGCGATGACCCATGCCCAGGCGGCCAATGTTCCAATTGTGGTAGCTATAAATAAGTGCGATAAACCGTCAGCCGATCCCGAGCGGGTCAAAATCCAACTTGGTTCTGAGGGACTGCTGCTTGAAGACTTGGGAGGTGATGTTCAGGTTGTCCAGGTTTCTGCTAAAACCAAATTTGGATTGGATAAGTTAGAAGAAGCTTTACTACTTCAGGCTGAGATGATGGATTTGAAGGCGAGGATTGATGGTCCTGCACAGGCTTATGTTGTCGAAGCAAGGCTTGACAGAGGCCGTGGACCTTTGGCTACGGCAATTGTAAAATCTGGGACCTTGGTCTGTGGACAATACATTGTTGTTGGATCCGAGTGGGGAAGAATAAGGTCAATCAGAGATATGTTGGGGGTGGCAACCACATTTGGAAGACCTGCTATGCCAATTGAGATTGAAGGTCTGAAGGGACTTCCGATGGCTGGCGACGATGTTGTGGTTGTGGATTCTGAGGAGAGAGGTAGGATGCTTAGCAATGGAAGGAAGAAGAAACTTGAGAGAGAGAGACTTTTGAAGGCCAGTGAAGAAAGGATTGAAACTGAAGATATGTCAGAAGAGACATCTTCAACTTCAAGGGTTGAACTGCCTATGGTGGTAAAAGCTGACGTGCAGGGTACCGTGCAAGCAGTTACTGATGCGTTAAGAAGTTTAAATAGTGCACAGGTAATTTGTGAGAATATTTGGTTTTTCTAGTAAGTGTTGATAGACATTTATTAATTTGACTACAGAGGGAAATTTATCCTTAGAATTTCCTTTTGAATTCTATGTTTTGAATATGGTATAGTACGCAATTGGACTGTATCACATCTCACTTGTATGATCTTTTATTTCTTTGTTATTAACTTTATTCTAATTATTTTTTACTCGTATGAATCATTTATTAATTTTTTAGTTTTTCATGAGACGTTTAATTTATTTTGAACGCCATTTTGACAAACTTCTTTTCATTCTTAATCCAATCATGCTTTACAGAAGCATCCTCTATGCTTCATTGTAGATACTAAAGTTACCTAAGTCTTTTTTTTTCCTACTTTATCATTAATAAGTGCTTCTCTTGTTCTCATTTAATTTAAGTGTAAAAGTATTACTATCTTGTTTTATTAAGTTTTTTCTTTCATTGTAAATAAGCCTTTATTCTTTAAATTTCATATGGTTTATCGGAAATTTTATAGTTGAAATCCTTATAATCTAAAGAGCCTTAATTAAATTTTTCTTGACATGTACGTTAAAAAAGATAATTCCTGAACTGTATATCAAAATCTGTATAACAGAAGCTGTTCGGAAAAAAATTGTACTTTATTGTCCATATCTGATTATATTTTGTACTATAGGTTTTTGTAAATGTCCTCCATGTTGGCGTTGGGCCTATTTCTCAGTCTGATATTGACTTGGCTCAAGCCTGTGGTGCATGCATAGTTGGTTTCAATGTTCGTAACCCCCCCAGTAGCATTATTCTGGCCGCAAATCAAGCAAGTATTAAGGTAAAACAATTTATCGATTTACATTTTCCTTCATTTTTTGTGCTCTTTTACTTTTGTTTTTTGCATCAATTAGGTGTGTATGCATGCGAAGTTTAAATTGTGAGGTTGATGATGGACCGATCGGAAGGCTGGTGAGGGGGGTGTAATACTGGTTTCGGGATTCACTTAGTTGGGGAAAGGATGGTGTTATAGGCGGGGTTTGGCTCTTATGCCCATTGATGGCTCATATAATTTGGGTTATTCTGGATAACTAGTGGGTAGAATTTTGACAACCCTTTTTCTTTATTGTTATTTTCACATCCTGGACTAGTAAATTTTGTTGAACCCTAATAAAGTCCTTTAACCCATGAAGAGACTATCTCATTACCTTCAGCTCCTTGTCTAGTAATGTCTCAAGCTGTACCCTAAACCTTAAAGGGCAACCCTTGAATCTATAAGCAGAGTTGCCACCTTTTTTATCCTTGTGTTATCTAGAAATGAAAATAAATTCAGACAGATACAAATGAAACCAAAGATCTTCAGCATAACAAAGATTCTTTTCTTGTTCTTCAAGTTCAAGATTCAGTCTTCCCCGTCTCCTTTCTATAAGCGAACACCCTGCCTACCTTTCCATCATTCCAGCTGCAGAGCTCTAATGGTGTTTCTCTATTGAGATTCATTTATTCAGGACTACATTAGGCGACANCCCTAAACCTTAACGGGCAACCCTTGAATCTATAAGCAGAGTTGCCACCTTTTTTGTCCTTGTGTTATCTAGAAATGAAAATAAATTCAGACAGATACAAATGAAACCAAAGATCTTCAGCATAAAAAAGATTCTTTTCTTGTTCTTCAAGTTCAAGATTCAGTATTCCCCGTCTCCTTTCTATAAGCGAACGCCCTGCCTACCTTTCCTTCATTCCAGCTGCAGAGCTCTAATGGTGTTTCTCTATTGAGATTCATTTATTCAGGACTACATTAGGCGACATTAAACTATTTGTGCTCTTCCTGCCAAACTTTATTGCTTTGCTTTGAAACCAGTTTTTAACATCGCTTACCCTCTTAAACTCGTAGGTTAACTCGGGGTGGTACTTGGAGAAAATTTACCTTTTAAGCTCACCTAACTTTTCGAGATCTCCCTTTTGATAAAGATTTGGGAAGTTGTTACTTGAGTCTAATAATCTTGGCGACTATGATCTTAAGAGTTTCTATAAGCACTCAACTATAGCACAAAAGCATTTGGGAACACTGTAGACATTATTCGTCCACTCAAATTATTTTGTATAATAAAGATAAACGTCCATGCGTCTCCAGAATTGAAACAATGCAAGTATATTATAATAAAAAAAATACTTTTGCAAGCATTTTCGACAGAATCATCTCAATTTATAAAAGACTACACATGACCATCAGCATTAAAATATTTGTAACCCCTCTCGGCAACACTTGACAATTACAATATATAATCACAAATTATGAATTAAATCATAAAGAGTATTTCATTGGCAAAATAAAAAATCTATTTTTTTGGCTTCAAGAGCTGCTTTTGATGTAAGGGGAAGAATGATTCAAATTAATGTTTTTTGGCTTTTCTTATTTTGAATGTTATTTAATTAAAATCATTGAGGGAAAGAAAAGAAGACTCGGCGATTGACTGGTTTTTCATGATGAATCTGGATTAATCTTTGGCTTTTTGAAAGAGAGAACTTACAATTTATACAACATTTTTATTGTTTTTTGTTATAGTTGAAAGAAAATTCTCAAATAGCAGCAGGTTTGTGTTGTTCTGAAAGAGAGGAATTCAAAACTATTCATCATTTTTATTGAATTTCTTGACCGTGGATTTGGGCAATAACACTTCTACTTTGCAGCATATTCTTTACTTTCTTTTCATTTGTTTTTACTTTTTAGTATATTCACTTGAGAAACCTGATTTTTTTCAATTGAGGAGATTGTACTTCTTAATCTAGTGATTTTTAGCGTAAAATCTTGTGTTCAGATCTTCATGCATAAAGTCATATACCATCTTCTGGAGGAAATTGGCAACTTTATTGTAGAGAAAGCACCAGGGATAAAAGATACTCAAATTGCAGGAGAAGGTGAGGTCCTCAATATATTCGAACTCAAAGGTCGAAGTAAATCGAAGGGTCCTGATGTGAAGATTGCTGGGTGTCGCATCCTTGATGGTCATTTCTCCAAGCCTTCAAAATGGAGAATTTTGCGGAGCGGTGAGGTTGTATACGAGGGCTCATGCGTATCGCTAAAACGTGAAAAGAACGATGTCGATTTTGTTGAAGGGAAGGGTAATGAATGTGGACTTGTCCTTGATTGTGATGACTACAAGGTTGGAGACATCATCCAGTGCTTGGAGGAGGTGAAGAGGAAGCCCAAATTTGTATCCTCAGCCAATGGAGCAGTTCGCATTGAGTGTTAATGGTTTTTGCACAAAAATTTGTTGTTGGAGGAATTTTTATCTTGCAGCAGTTTTGGTTCATCATATTTATAAGCACTACAGGCAGTCAATTCAGCGCAAAGTAAATAATACTGGAAGTCAGCGATTGAAACTTTTTAGCATAGCTTTACAGTTAGTGTCATTTGTTGTTCAAGAACTTGTGTGGCGAGAAAGAGGTTTTGATAGTCAGCTCTCAGAAACTCTGCTTTTTCCATAGGTTCTACAGCTAAATTTACAGATAGGCACAGCCGGCCTAATTAGGCTTTTAGTTATTGTCATGAGAAGCAAACACTTCACTCTTTTATCATAAATTAGGAAATTATATGTATGTAAAACTTTGGGTCTAGTGTTTCTCCTTTGGTCTCACCTTATTCCAGTATGTGCATATAAGCATTTTTTTGTAACAAGATGTTGAGGAGCCAATAGTATTTTATTAATAAGAGTTTTATAATGAAACTTTTGGTATCATTTACTGTGGAACATTAGAATCATTGTTTTTCTTTTGTAATGTAGTGCTGATGTTTTGTCCTCTGCTTTTACTTGAAAATTCTTATGGTCAGCCATGAGTTGTACTTTTTTCTGTACAAGAATTCTACTGTATTCATGTTTCAGATGAGAAATCTGGATGTGTTATGCCTTGGATTTGTATGAAATGTTTATTTCGATATCTCCAACTGAACAAGTAGTGTAGACTTTTGTGCACTTTTGTTAAGAATTTTGGTGCATTTACATCCTAAACTTTTATATTTACACATATAGCTCTCAAGTTTTTAATGCCACATCAAAACTAGTACTATTGCCATTTTCTAAATGTAAAATTCATATTTTTATGCAATATTTTTTATGTATTGAGACATGCTCAAGCATAATAAATAAAGAAGTACAATAGAAATATTATCTTTTGAGTGTGGGATTATTATGTGTGATATCCTATTTCATTAACTATTTGGATAAATTGTAATTGTAAATTTTTAAGATTGATGACTACCAGCTTAAGCTTCACTTAATGACTATGTACTTAAATCATATTTGACTTTTCTATATGATGACTAATCCAACTTAATATTAATTCATTAACATTTAATATATCAGGTTAATGGCTATAAAATTTAAGTTTGCTACCTATCATTACTCAAGCACAACATGATGAGATGATTGTAACATATTTAAGCATCCCCCAATAAGAAGCAATAAAGAAGGTGGCATTCGAGAAACAAAATAATAAGTTTTCTTTGGGTGATTGCAATGGAAAATTTTTTAGCTAATTCAGAAATAATAATGTTATTATTTCTTAATTTAATTAGAAAGAAGTTCATGGTCATTGCAAGGAGTAGTTCTCATTTGGGCTCATATAATAGAGAGAGGAAATGAGAAGCTAAAGCAACATCAACATCTCTTTCTCCACATTTTGCCCTTTATCTTCATAGGCATTGATTGCATTTTCTCTTTGCCAAAGAAAGTAATATTTTTGCCTTTATTGTTGATTTTTTATGAAGTGCAATATCTTATACATTACTTTTGAAGTTTAGTGGATCATTCAATGTTTGTACATATGGTTCTATAATTTGAACCACATAAATATTAGTGTTCTTTTTATGATTTTTTATCTCTATTTTAGTTAATTTAATGTTCATCATCTTTGCTTTAAATTTAGGATGCTTTCTTACATAACATTAACTTTTTATTTTTATCTTTACAGCCAACGGTTTCTTAAGGGTTTTGAAATTTAGCACATGCAAGCTTACAAAAATTGTAACGACTTTGTTGATAGAGGAAGGCTATTATTGTTAAATCACTTTAGGACAAAGAGCTTCATATTACTCGTGAGTACATACAAGATGGTAAAGATCTTGTTTTATGTAAAAGAAAGGGGGAAGAAAGGGTTGGACATGAAGTATGAGAAGATTTCTTAAGATTGTGTATTGAGCTTAAGTCTCCGACAAGTTATAAAATATGACTTGTCGAAGGTTTCTCAATCTTTAATACTTTTCATACAGAGAGAGAGATTGAGCTTAAGTCTCCGACAAGCTATAAAATATGACTTGTCGAAGGTTTCTCAAACTATAAGACTTTTCATACAGAGAGAGAGAGAGAGAGAGATTTTCTTCCTTGAAAAAGATCCATTATCCCTTCTTTTTTCCATGGTTTATTGGCGAAAAGACTATGACACGATTGTGAGGTGATACTCTTAAAGAAGGATGGACAAATGTCCTGGCTAGTAATGATGGCCATCATCGATTGTTGTCATAATCTAAATGGGATAGATCTCCTTTGTGAAAGAGATATTCAAACATTACAGTAGATGAGCTCAGTTCAACACTTTGGTAGGTGAGCACGGTTCGGGTATTCACTCCTGTATCATAATACACCAAAAAAAGCTTTATTTGGTATACAATATACTACCTTATTTGTGTATGCAATCACATAGTAAACTAATATAATTAATTTCTACATTGGATTATATAAGATATAATTTAAAATAAGATAAAAGAATACTAAAAATTGAGAGAGGAGAAGAAAAGAAGAAAAAAAAAAAAAAACTCATTACTACAAAGTGCAAAGATACCACTTTGATTTCATGGGTTGCGCAATTAGGGGTGTCAATTCGTGCCAACATGTTAGGTTCAGGTCAAACTTTAAACTAAACTGGCATGAATAGGTATGACCAAAACTTGACTCGAATATTATGCGGGTCGAAAATCCCAACCCGAATTAGGCCCATCTTAAACATGCCAACCTGAACACCACTTGTATTAATTTTTTAACATAAGGAATAACAACTACTTCGGTTAAAATTAGGTCAATTTTGGGTCAATTTCAGGTGAATTTTGGTTTAATTTTGAGTTGTTGGGTCAATTTCAAGTTAGTTTATGATTGGTAGGTCAACCCGAACCCGTTCCAAACTATTAAACGAGTTAGAATATTTAATCCGAACTAGATATGAAAGTGATTTAGGTCAACCTAAATCCGCACTTTTTGAGCCAGGTTTAGGCAGAGTTGATGTGTCAAGTCAATTTTTAACCCCCCTTTGTGCAATAATAGTTGTTGGGTGTACGTCTCACACACACACACACACACACACACACATATAAACTTACACACACAATATCACGCGATTTTTATATATTTGCATACCTAACAACTACACTCTTTTATTCCCATACATAACACCTAAACTTTTAATATAAAAATATCATTATAATTAACTTTTAAAAGCCAAACACACAATTTCATGCACATGTTCTGTCACACCGTAGTGTATCAAACTTTAGGTGTTAGATATGTAATTACATAAGAATGTATGTGGTATGTATGTAAATTTCCCTAATAATAACCATAATGATAATATTATGCAAGAGTTTAAAACTAATAATAAAATTTAATTAAAAAAAATAAAGATATTATTAATAATTTATATATCACATGTCTACATCATAAATGAAGCTTATCAAAATAAAACCAAAGCTTAGAAATCATTTACAATTTCTAATGTCTTATTAGCGAGTTTTGATATGACGCAGCTGTGAAAATTCAACATTGTATGATGAGTTTAGGAAGTGATTACCTAAAAAAAGTCTAATGAGACATTTAAATGCGTAATAATTTGGAATATCAAATATTTAAGGAAAGTAATCANGTTCTAATGTCTTATTAGCGAGTTTTGATATGACAGAGCTGTGAAAATTCAACATTGTATGATGAGTTTTGGAAGTGAGTGCCTAAAAAAAGTCTAATGAGACATTTAAATGCGTAATAATTTGGAATATCAAATATTTAAGGAAAGTAATCATTGTTTGCAAGAAATATCCATTTCATTGCAGAAAAAAGAACATGGTGGAAAATGTAAGTCATGAAAATAAATGGGGGGTTGAATGTAACATTTTTATTTAAGAAGTTTAGTAGAGTAACAAGTTTGGAAACTCCTCAAATAAGCATATTTTTTNGTGGTGGAAAATGTAAGTCATGAAAATAAATGGGGGGTTCAATGTAACATTTTTATTTAAGAAGTTTAGTAGAGTAACAAGTTTGGAAACTCCTCAAATAAGCATATTTTTTTATTTTTCATTATATATATATTAAAAGGAATGATCAGAGACTATTATAAGAGTCTCCAACCATTTTTAATGTGCCTAACAATTCAAGGACCCCCATCTTAAGACCAACTGTGTCAGAGGGGATTCAAACCCCCGACTTGCACACTTATATCATGGATGCCAGCCAACAGGTCGGGGTACGGAACACTTTTAAAAGGTTACATATATATATATATATAGCGCCGCTNGGATATTTATTTTTGTTTTTGGTGGGATTTGAACTCCCACCACTTATGAATGACAAAAGACACTCATCAACTAAGCTATGCTCTACTTCTTTATTTATAAAAGATAAACAATAGTCTTATATGCATACAAATGATAATAAATTATTTATACTTTTTTATGACTTATAAAATGAAAAGTTTATACATCTTGATATTTTCGGACGAAGAAATTTAAATCGCCCGAAAATAGGGGGGCAACTGATACGCCACCAACAAATTATCATAACACAACACGAATCTCGATGCAATATTTTGAGCACGAACATTCAAACTTTGATTACGAGTCATCCAGAATTCCGATTTCAGCAAAATTATAGTCAAA
>JXCR01134471.1:139158-159062 GCA_002079205.1 Phalaenopsis hybrid cultivar
TATATATATATATATATATATATATATATATATATATATATATATATATATATATATATATATATATATATATATATATATATATATATATATATTGTTTTTCAATCACTATTTTAAGGGATATTTGCATACAGACCGCTTGAAATATTGATATTTACAAATTAAACATTTAGCTGATTTTTTTGAACAACGGCCTTATTTTAAATTAGAATGTTGTATTAACTTAATTTCACATCTAAGAATAAATTTAATTTTTGAAGTAAAATAAATGAATATTTCGTTTGGTTTTGATATAAATATATTATTTAACTTATTTTAATAAGTAAATAATAAATTATTTTTTATAATCATAAAATATTCTATCATTGCTAATTTCCTTGTTGAGTGCAGATTCGTTGTGATAAAGTGATATATTAAATTATTAGTGTTGTTCGAAGATGCGACACACGCGCAAAAGATTAAAATCGATAGAAAAGACAATAGGAGTTTTTTTGTGGAAAACTCGAAGGGGCTAAAATCACGAGGCTTGGCTCAATTGAAATGATTCCAATATGCCGATTTGAGTCAAAAAAACTTTACTAACCTTTAATAGTCAGAAGCAATATTATAAAAAAAATTTGGACATAGCATTTGCTAGGGAAGTGACAAAAAATGCCGAGAAAATGGCGGTGACCTAACATCAGTGAAGAAAAACACATGATAGGGATTTTATGCCATAATATTTGTTGTTAGTGTATTCAGTAGAGGTGGTCGGATAGCACTGGTTGTGAAGCGGCAACTTTAGTTTAGCAATGGTAGTGATTCGATGGTGGTGGTTGGGCAACAATGGTCTGATTGTGGCGGTGGACTCGTGACGACGACGGTGACCAAACAATTGTGGTTCGATGGTGGCAGTGACTCGATGATGGTGGCAGGGTAGCAGCAGTCAGACAGTGGTTGGAAAGCGGTTACAATGCTCTGGCAACGACTGTGGTGGCTCGAAGATATTGGATGAGAAGCTATGATAACAAGCCAACGGTGGCGGCAGCTCAACAACAACAGTTGGTCGACAATGGCGGCGGCTCAACGACAGCGGCCATGAAGTGATGGTTTGATAGTGGCAAGGACCGGTGGGTGATGTTCTGACAGTGGTGGAGCTCAAGAACCTTCAAGGGCTTAAGGCTTTAGCTTTCTCCTCTAGGTCTTGGAGCTTCTTAAGCTTTCATGAGTTGATGGCGGTCGATGGTGTTGGACGGGCAGTGGTCAACGACGGTTAACAAATATGGAGGGTGGTGCTTATCGTCTAGTCTTATCTGCATAACATGCTATGGAATTCATCTTCCCTTCCCCTCCAAGTGAAGAGAGCATGACAACCTGAACTCTCACTCATCAATGTATTATCCGCTTTAGCGTAGCAGCCTCACAGTTTTGTCCTGTTGGTGTAACTTCTCAGGAGGACACCCATCCTAGGAGTACTCCAGGATGAGAATGCTTAGCTTTGGAGTTTATAATGAAATGTCATTGTTAAACCAAAATGACACCTCTCGATGTTTGAGTTGGACTCCAATTCACTTAAGGGGTTTTATAATCTCCCTCACTTAAGTACACATGTCCTTGTCAGTGCTTTATACCCAGAATCATCCACCATACATATAGGGATTCTAGATGTGGCATCTATAAATTCAAGAGGTTACTCCCATAGCGTATCGCTTCGTTCTGCATGACACCTAGTTCTCATCTTTCAATTGATGCAATGCTTTGATACCATATGCAACTGCCCAAACTTTGTCCATTTTGGCATAACAGTTTCATTGTTTTGTCCCATTGGTATAACTTCCCAGGAGGTCACTCATCTTAGAGTGCTCAAGGATGAGCACACTTAAGGTTGGAGTTTCTGATGGAATTCCATCATTGCACCAAAAAAGACCCCTCAATGTTTTAGAATTTGCCTTCTAGCTGTTTAAGGGCTTCATAGAGATGGGGTCTATTTATTGGCTTTTTAGAGGGGCATTTTTGTTTGTTTTTTTATCAACTTTCCTAGACGTTCCATATTGATATCCCTTGGTTCTACTATTTTTTAATGATTTGAGTACTTTAATCACCTTGGAATTGAGTGATCTTAAGGTCTTTGGATTCCTCTTATCAACACGTATGATTTGACTATAATTATGACAAATTTGAAATTCATCAGACCATTCAATTGGTTATTCAAAACCTCCAAACATGCTTCAATGACTTGATTTGGGCTTGGTTTAACTTGGATTGACCCAACCTTGATATCATTGCGTTCGTCTTGTCAAAACAGTTAGTTTAACTAGAAACTTGTTGAAATCAGTGCTCTAAATGATCTTAATATTAAAATTGGAAGATTCCTTATAAAAAAACACCAAGGTTCGTGCTAGATGATAAAAAATTATTGAAAACACATCAATAATATTGATCATATTGTTTAATAGCACTTGTTGGAAAATTCGCAAAACTATATGCTTGTATGATGTGCATGTATGTAGAATCTTTTTGGATATCCGTAAATCAAGTCAATGGACCCACAAAGTAATGACTCCACAAAAAAATTATTGAGATTCCTTGGATTGTTGTTTCCCTTCCTAGTTTTATGATATCTAACAAAATTTAACATAGACATATATACAGATTGAAATGCATTTGAGTCATGAAATGACTGTTGAGTTATATACTACTGAGACTTGATTGGACTAAAAGTGATTGCATTGAAAAATATAAAGATGATTGTCATTGACTGATCATAACTATGACTATATTAGACATTAGTTTAGCGTCTATGAAAATTTTCATTTAGCCATTTTGAGATCTAAAAATGACTTGATGTCATTCACTTCATCAAGTTCTATTGTTCATAAACTTTAGTACTAAAATAAATAATCGAAACTAATTCGTTATAATTTCTCCCCCACCCCCCCAAAAAAAGTAAAATTAAAATAANCTAGCCATTTTGAGGTCTAAAAATGACTTGATGTCATTCACTTCATCACGTTCTATTGTTCATAAATCTTAGTACTAAAATAAACTAATTTAAAATAAAATAAATAATCGAAACTAATTCGTTATAATTTCTCCCCCACCCCCCCAAAAAAAGTAAAATTAAAATAAATAAATAAAAACTAATTCGTTATACGCACCACCAACAGCAAGGACAGTTTCCTCTCCACGTTACCTTCATGGAAATCTGTTTATTAATAAATAAAATAAAATCTTTTATTGGTCATCACAAATATAGAGAGAGAAGGAGTGAGAAGCGGTTCCCTGTTTCTTCTTCCACCCATTCATCTCTCTCTTTCTGTTCCTTCCTTTCTATCTCTGTTGTATAAATAGTGTCCCATCAATCCCAGCGTGAGGCCGCCATGGCAGTCGCCGTCGGCTCCAAACCCAGCCGGAGTCTGCCGCAAAGCCCCAGGCTTNCCCTTTCTACCTATGTTACATAAATAGTGTCCCATCAATCTCAGCGTGAGGCCGCCATGGCAGTCGCCGTCGGCTCCAAACCCAGCCGGAGTCTGCCGCAAAGCCCCAGGCTTTGCCGGCCGATGCGCCGCCGTCTACAGGACAACATCGCCGGAGACATCGAGCGACCATATTCCGACGATGACGGCGAAGTTACGCCGCCGGCTGATGCGGCGGCGGAATGGAAGAGGGGAAGGGGAGGGAGGAGGAGGGGGGCGGCGCTTCTGCTTATATTTGCGGTGCTCATGTTATTTGGATTTGCGAGCGTTTTTCAGATAAGCAGGATTACGGATGGCGCCGGCGTTTTGCACCACCACTACCGCCGGGTCGGCGGCGGTGGCGGCGGCGTGTTCAATGTTGAGATAGAGAATTTAACGGCCATACGAAAGAGCCACGCAATGGTATTTTTATTTTATTTTATTATTAATTTGATTCTTGCAGAAGATATTGATATCTCATCTTATTTTATTTCTGAATTTTAACACTATAATCATTTTTACATACATATCAATTATTTATGCATGAAAATATGCATTTTATGTTTTTAGTAAAAATGATGATGTTTTTGATTAGATATGAAGGATTTAAGTGACATAAAAGTAAGAAACTAAGTGTAGATGTTGGATATGTAAATACATATGAATTGATTGGTATGCATGTAAATTCCTCGTAATCTTAGCTTATAAAACATTTTTCAAGGGCGACAGAATATTCATTTCCAAAAATTTGAAGTGGAAGAAAAGGACAAAGTATATGGCATGATTATGAACACTTAACTTAAATGATCATTATATGTCATCTAGATACTTTATCTATAACATANACTCATTTTTCAAGGGCGACAGAATATTCATTTCCAAAAATTTGAAGTGGAAGAAAAGGACAAATTATATGGCATGATTATGAACACTTAACTTAAATGATCATTATATGTCATCTAGATACTTTATCTATAACATAAATGCCCAATCACAGAAAAAAATATTGTATCATGAGAAAAAATTATTGTATCATGAGTCTTGATCAATTTTGCATTAGAACTCCAATTAGAACCTGCCACATATAGAGGCAAGTGTACCCATGTATTGAATTAGGGGCGCCATCTCATCCTTATTTAAATACTATATATAAGATGAAGAGAGAACAAAAATTAAAGGATCCATTCCAAAGTTTTATTTAAAAAAAATACTCACATTTTTCAGTCCCTAAATTTATATAAATATCAAAATAGTCCCCAAAAGATTCCTATAACATATATGGTGCCATGCTTGTGACACATCTTAGTTTAAGATTGAAGAATTAAATAAATGCTTTAAATAACCAACGCAGAGTCTTCTAAGCAAAACTTTTCTCTGGCTTACAGGTCCCAGAAATATGGAGAAGACCTTATAACCAAGGCTACGAGCAATGCATNTTATTGTATCATGAGAAAAAATTATTGTATCACGAGTCCTGAACAATTTTGCATTAGAACTCCAATTAGAACCTGCCACATATAGAGGCAAGTGTACCCATGTATTGAATTAGGGNCAGGTAATAATGGTTTTAAGATCATGATTGTAAAATTGTGGTGGAAAAAAATAATTTCTTAAGAAATTATGGAGAAAATATAATTATTTATTTTTTCAAAAATCAGAAAATTGTCTTTTACATATATGCATGCAAAAAACAGCTTCGTATCATAAAAAATTCTATAAAGCAATAAGAAAATAATTCTCCAAACAGAATTGTTATTGCAGTTTAAATACAAAGTTGATAGCTATCTCAAATAGACTCTTAAATCTCTCTTTCTAATGTTTCTTGGAAAGGAAAAAGTTTTTGACAGTGATGATGTATGCTGATTTTTCTGTTGTAGTGAATTCAAAGATATCTTTGACTGGAAGCACTTCGTGAACGTGTTGAAAGAGGATATTGAGGTTGTGGAATCTCTGCCACAGAAATATGCAGAAATCAAACCACTCGTGAAGGAACCAATCTCCTATTCCAAGGTATAATTCGATCATAGCTATGGCTGAAATATGGCACGTGCGCACAAACACACTAACTGCCACTTCTTCCAGAGCCCATACTACAGAGACCTAGCCAAAATTTTAAAGAAAAAAAAGGTGATGGTATTCATAAAGATTGATTCAAGAATTGCAAACAACGGCCTTCCCCCTTCAATCCAGAGACTACGATGTCGGGCAAACTATCTGGCGCTGAGATACACGCCACAGATCGAAGAGCTGGGGAAGGAGCTGGGGAAGAGACTAAGAAATGGAGACAATCACTATATTGCACTTNGTGTTCAATGTTGAGATGGAGAATTTAACGGCTATACGAAAGAGCCAGGCCATGGTATTTTTATTTTATTTTATTATTAATTTGATTCTTGCAGAAGGTATTGATATCTCATTTTATTTTATTTCTGAATTTTAACACTATAATCATTTTTACATACATATCAATTATTTATGCATGAAAATATGTATTTTATTTTTTCATAGTTAAAATGATGATGTTTTTGATTAGATATGAAGGATTTAAGTGACATAAAAGTAAGAAACTAAGTCTAGATGTTGGATATGTAAATACATATGAATTGATTGGTATGCATGTAAATTCCTCATAATCTTAACTTATAAAACATTTTTCAAGGGCGACAGGATATTCATTTCCAAAAATTTGAAGTGGCAGAAAGGGACAAATTATATGGCATGATTATGAACACTTAACTTAAATGAACATTATATGTCATCCAGATACTATATCTATAACATAAATGCCTAATCACAGAAAAAATTATTGTATCAAAAGTCCTGATCAATTTTGCATTAGAACTCTAATCGGAACCTGCCACATATAGAGACAAGTATACCCATATATTAAATTAGGGGCGCCATCTCATCCTTATTTAAATACTATATATAAGATGAAGAGAGAACAAAAATTAAAGGATCCATTCCAAAGTTTTATTTAAAAAAAAATACTCACATTTTATGAAGAGTAAAGTGTCAAAAAAGACGGACCGTTTCAGTCCCTAAATTTATATAAATATCAAAATAGTCCCCAAAAGATTCCTATAACATATATGGTGCCATGCTTGTGACACATCTTAGTTTAAGATTGAAGAACTAAATAAATGCTTTAAATAACCAACGCAGAGTCCCAGATTGTAATAACTGCACTTTTCTAAGGAAAACTTTTCTCTGGCTTACAGGTCCCAGAAATATGGAGAAGACCTTATAACCAAGGCTACGAGCAATGCATCTCCAGACCAAAAGATAAAATAAGTAAAATTCAAACGCATCTCTGATCCCCACGAATTTACTCATTTATTTCAACATTGCACAAAACTTTCATCGTGTCCAGGACCGGCTACTTCAACCTCAAATGGCTATCTCATAGTTCATGCCAATGGCGGTCTTAATCAAATGAGAATTGGAGTAAGTATCCAAAACACCAACTGGCCTGATTTTATATTAGGAGTTCTCAGTTGCAGGCAAAATAACATCTTCTGAGCTAAAANAGTAGTAATCAATCAAAATCTTTTGAACAGTTCTCCAACATTCAATGGAGATGTACTAATAAAGTTACAATAAGGTAAACTGTAATTCAAATAATTAGAGTTATTATTGATATGTCTATAAATTTCAAACCTATGTTTTCATTTAATAAATGGTTTTCTATGGTTTCAGACAGAAAATATTACAGTTGGCCATGCTTTAGTACACGGTAAAGCAGTATAACTTTGGTACGGAGTGGTTATACATGAATGAAGTAAGAACAAGCAACAATGAAATCAGGAAACTTGGAGCTTTCATGAGATTTTATTGTTCAAATGATCCAATATCTGTCTCATCAACATTGGTAGCCAGGGTGATGCAACAGCAAAGTGAGGGAGAAAAAGTACGCTTTCAGGGAAAGTATAAAAGGTTAAATAAATATTTAAGGCAGGAAATTTGAAAGTCATTCAATTTGTTTAATCTAATTCTCAGTTGTAGCATCCTAAAAAGGGTAAAGAAAACTCTCCTACTTGCAGCCATCAACCAACCATCATTGGCCACTATCGCCACCAGTCACTGCACACCTGCCCATTGTTGACCTCGTATTTTGTATTATTTTCATTTTACTTTAAACCAAAAAATAAAATATGAAGACATCTATTTATTTTACATTGAACCAAACAACTCAAAGTATTCCAAATACAATACATTACTTTTACACTTACTATTTTAAAAGACTCGTGGCTTCTCACAATACTCGTGCCTGCATTTCGTATGCTGTCAATGTTTATGAGTAAAAGCATGCACAATACTGAAAAAAATCACATCTTAGGATAGTTTTCAGAACGTTACAATACCTGAATTGAAACTCGGGTAAGAGAATTTTATTAAAAGAAAAGAGGATTTAACTTTTGAGGCAAATACAAATATAGATTATACANCAATTCAAATAATTAGAGTTATTATTGATGTCTATAAATTTCAAACATATGTTATCATTTAATAAATGGTTTTCTATGGTTTCAGACAAAATATTACAGTGGCCATGCTTTAGTACACGGTAAAGCAGTATAACTTTGGTACGGAGTGGTTATAAATGAATCAAGTAAGAACAAGCAACAATGAAATCAGGACACTTAGAGCTTTCATGAGATTTTATTGTTCAAATGATCCAATATCTGTCTCATCAACATTGGTAGCCAGGGTGACGCAACAGCAAAATCAGGGAGAGCTTTCAGGGAAAGTATAAAAGGTTAAATAAATATTTAAGGCAGGAAATTTGAAAGTCATTCAATTTGTTTAATCTAATTCTCAGTTGTAGCATCCTAAAAAGGGTCAAGAAAACTCTCCTGCCAGCAGCCATCAACCGACCATCATCGGCCACTATCACCACCAGTCACTGCACACCTGCCCATTGTTGACCTCGTATTTTATATTATTTTCATTTTACTTCAAACAAAAAAAATAAAATACGAAGACATCTATTTATTTTACATTGAACCAAACAACTCAAAGTATTCCAAATACAATACATTACTTTTACACTTACTATTTTAAAAGACTCGTGGCTTCTCACAATACTCGTCCCTGCATTTCGTATGCTGTCAATGTTGTGAGTAAAAGCATGCACAACACTGAAAAAAATCACATCTTAGGATAGTTTGCAGAACGTTACAGTACCTGAATTGAATCTCGGGTAAGAGAATTTTATTAAAAGAAAAGAGGATTTAACTTTTGAGGCAAATACAAATATAGATTATACAGGTTCAATGGTAGATGATGATGAATGCAATGTAGCTGTTAGCTTCTGCTTTTCTATAACCCGCTACAGATAGGGAAGATCCTTCTGAACAATTTACTGAATACATTATTACAAGAAAATTCCTCACCTACTCTGATACATAGGTATGTCTATATATAGTATTTGTGAGTGAAAATCTTGGCGATCAGAGGTTGAAATTTCTACAATTAGTGATGCAAAGGACATTGTAGAGCAGCTTGCCATGTGGAAATTACAACAGACTGGAATCTTTAAGCGTGGAGTTTTCTGACAGGAGATCTTCATAACATTGCAAACTCTTATTGCATATTCTTAAGATGCAAGATCATGACTAGAACTTAAATAAGCAAAAAGAAAGNTAAATTTCAAACCTATGTTTTCATTTAATAAATGGTTTTCTATGGTTTCAGACAGAAAATATTACAGTTGGCCATGCTTTAGTACACGGTAAAGCAGTATAACTTTGGTACGGAGTGGTTATACATGAATGAAGTAAGAACAAGCAACAATGAAATCAGGAAACTTGGAGCTTTCATGAGATTTTATTGTTCAAATGATCCAATATCTGTCTCATCAACATTGGTAGCCAGGGTGATGCAACAGCAAAGTGAGGGAGAAAAAGTACGCTTTCAGGGAAAGTATAAAAGGTTAAATAAATATTTAAGGCAGGAAATTTGAAAGTCATTCAATTTGTTTAATCTAATTCTCAGTTGTAGCATCCTAAAAAGGGTCAAGAAAACTCTCCTGCCTGCAGCCATCAACCGACCATCATCGGCCACTATCACGACCAGTCACCGCACACCTGCCCATTGTTGACCTCATATTTTATATTATTTTCATTTTACTTCAAACCAAAAAATAAAATACGAAGACATCTATTTATTTTACATTGAACCAAACAACTCGAAGTATTCCAAATACAATACATTACTTTTACACTTACCATTTTAAAAGACTCATGGCTTCTCACAATACTCGTCCCTGCATTTCGTATGCTGTCAGTGTTGTGAGTAAAAGCATGCACAACACTGAAAAAAATCACATCTTAGGATAGTTTGCAGAACGTTACAATACCTGAATTGAATCTCGGGTAAGAGAATTTAATTAAAAGCAAAAAGGATTTAACTTTTGAGGCAAATACAAATATAGATTATACAGGTTCAATGGTAGATGATGATGAATGCAATGTAGCTGTTAGCTTCTGCTTTTCTATAACCCGCTACAGATAGGGAAGATCCTTCTGAACAATTTACTGAATACATTATTACAAGAAAATTCCTCACCTACTCGGATACATAGGTATGTCTATATATAATATTTGTAAGTGTGAAAATCTTGGCGATCAGAGGTTGAAATTTCTACAATTAGTGATGCAAAGGACGTTGTAGAGCAGCTTGCCATGTGGAAATTACAACAGACTGGAATCTGTAAGCGTGGAGTTTTCTGACAGAAGANTCAACCACCCTCTTCTATCTATTTTCAAATTTTCACTAAAATATCAGAATTCATGGTAAAACCCAACCCATATTTTTCATTTTTATCAAATTCGCAATAGTTAATGGTGGCATGTGTAAATACAACGGTTCGGAGGTTAAAAAAAATCACATTGGTGATTTTGTAAATATCAATGTTTCGGGTGGTCTATATGTAATTATCCCAAAAAAGGATATCATAGCAAGATTTAGTGAAAAAGCCAAATTTAAATTTATGGAACTGAAAATCTATAAATTGCAATGGATANGCCCGAAACTTGGTATTTACAAATCAACCACCCTCTTTTATCCATTTTCAAATTTTCACTAAAGTATCAGAATTCATGGTAAAACCCAACCCATATTTTTCATTTTTATCAAATTCGCAATAGTTTAATCGTGGCATGTGTAAATACAACGGTTCGGAGGTTAAAAAAAATCACATTGGAGATTAATTTGTAAATATCAATGTTTCGGGTGGTCTATATGTAATTATCCCAAAAAAAAAATCATAGCAAGATTTAGTGAAAAAGCCAAATTTAAATTTATGGAACTGAAAATCTATAAATTGCAATGGATATTATGAAATATTAAAAGGATGAATACAAAGGACCTATGGGCCTTTATTGTGAAAGTAAGTAAACGATAAAAATATTGCACATAATCTCAAGCAATAAAATCATACAAGGCATCTTGAAGATCAAATTGATTTCATTTTTGAGTCAAGTTGGATTTAAAAAAAAAATTGATTTCCAGTAGAACAAAGCTTACTTAGATTCTATCATGCATCGGTCACATATGCAAAGTTTTAATGGTACAGGCAACTAAAAAATCTTATGAGCAAAGTTTCCATAATAGAGCTAGAAAATTAACTTAAAAATAGAAGTTCGCTTCGAAATGGGATTGGCTTTTGGCGCAATAATTGGAAATGGAAAACCTAGCTTGAATCAAACTTGAATTAAGCTAAGCCTGGATTAAAAAAAAAGATATCTTGAGATTATNTCAGTAGAGCAAAGCTTACTTAGATTCTATCATGTATCGGTTACATATGCAAAGTTTTAATGGTACAGGCAACTAAAAATCTTATGAGCAAAGTTTCCATAATAGAGCTGGAAAATTAACTTAAAAATAGAAGGTCGCTTCGAAATGGGATNCCAGTAGAACAAAGCTTACTTAGATTCTATCATGTATCGGTCACATATGCAAAGTTTTAATGGTACAGGCAACTAAAAGTCTTATGAGCAAAGTTTCCATAATAGAGCTGGAAAATTAACTTAAAAATAGAAGGTCGCTTCGAAATGGGATTGGCTTTTGGCGCAATAATTGGAAGTGGAAAACCTAGCTTGAATCAAACTTGAATTAAGCTAAGCCTGGATTAAAAAAAAAGATATCTTGAGATTATAACAAAATATATATAATGCATGATTTTTTTCTTGTGGCATAATGTGTCTTATGCATTATGCTATATGCATCTATACATTTATATGTATATGAATATATATATATATATATATAAAAGTATGTTAGACGAATGATTTGTCTTAAATGACAAAATAGAACAACATAGGCTTGATTTGCTGCTAAAATCAAAGGTAACAAATCATGCATGACTCAAATTAAGAGCAAACAAAAACAAACTATAACAAGGCTTGGTTAGCTTAAGATTGAATCAAATGACCTATGGTTGAAGTAGAACCTTAAAAAAACTATATACATCAATCCCAAATATACAGGGGCAATGGCCACTCTCAAACTCTACTTAATTCAATAATTGATCTATATTACAATATTACTAAATTTGGGGACCCGAATTCTGTGGATCTTATTTGTCTCATAAAGAAAATATGAGAAAGCAAATTGAGGCTTTAAAAGAAAACTTTGAGCACACAGATTGAAGACTTATACCATGTGATCAATTTTTAAATAGTCTTTAGATTAAACCCGTGTGCTCATGATTTATAGGCTCCCTTTTCTAATAGTCTTTAGATTATAATTTGTTATTGCTTTATTAACTCCCTTTTAATTATTTTATTTAAAGAGGTCTTACTAAAACTATAAACATCCTCTTTGTTTTGTATAAGCAAACTTATTTTTCTCTTGCTTTAGTTTCATGTAGCAGAAGCTGCTCGCATATAATTTCTTATTTGATATAGTGAATTCTCCTCCTCTACCCATGCTTTTCACGTTTTGGGATTTCCACATAAAATCAGTGTTCTTTCTTTTGTTTATTTCATTGCTTGCTGCATCAATTCGATACCAAATTTTATACCAAGTGGCGTTAGAGACAAAATTTGATCTAAATGATGACAACGATGAAATATAATATCCCCCTCTTAAATTGCAACACTAGATTTTTGCTTTGACAAGTTAAGATGCGATGAGTTGTTTGTTTATAAGAACATCATACAACTGAAAAAAAAAACATATGGTTAGAACTGATCATACAGCATTCACAGATGAAATGGCGACTGATTTCAAGATCAAATGAGTAAACTGTGCAGTTAATNTCGTCGTTTTTCATAACATGAGATACTAATGGTAGGCTTGTAGGCCTCGTGAACTCAAATGAATCTGTCTTGAGAGCTCATCGAGAAGCCATCAAAGTAATTGAAGGCTGGAGCGCATGAGAAATGCCAGCAGCTCACCGGAGAAAGCATTGAGGCGACAAAAATCTGGCTAGCCGAGCTTTCTCGCAAGCCAACAAACAGCTCCTTTACGAGCTTGACCTCAAACTTGAGGCCCGATAAGCTCGACTCGTGGGCTCTTTAACTAGTCAAGCTCAAGTCGGCTAGGCTCACTTACACCCCTAAATGAACTACAGTGGTCTAGCATCTTAGAGAATACCTTCCAATGGGGAATACAAGTGGAAACAAGGTATACCACTGCTCTTTTCATTATCTCTGGCTCACCCTCTCGATTATAATGTTTGGAACCTATGCTATATATAAAGGTGGAACAAAGTCATGTCCAGGGTGAGAGGGCAATTGTCCCCCTGGAAGTTGAGATTTCTATATAAAAAAAAAGTTTCAAGATTTCTCTATATAAAAAGGTAAAAGTTATGTCCAGGGTGGGCAATTAAAGCCCTCCCGAAAACATATTATTGATTTTAGAAAGAACTACAAAGGCAAAAAACGAAAAGAAGAAAAGAAACCAAAGGGACGGTTAGATATCCTATTGTAGATAGAATTTCAGCAAGATCTAGCTTAACTCCAGCCAAACAATTTTCAGGTTATAATTCTCTCAAAATTTATTAAATATGAATGTACATGATCACTAAAACGTGCTCGAGTTAAGTCCTACTTGCAGCCAAATAGCCCCGCAAATAAACACTCAAATCGCCTATCATGCAAAAAAATCCAAAATTAAATGCCACAGATCTAAATCTGACTCAAGTTGTCAACTTGCATGATGCCAAATAAAATATAATAATAAGAAGAAGAAAAAAACAAACAGTTAGCAGCAGACCACTTCTTCTACATTAGAAGACGCGATTTCTAGTCTTTAAGCATACATGTCGAAACATTCCATAATTCTTAGAAGACCAGCATAAGCACAGCACAGCACAACAACAACCATTAAAAATATATATACTAAAAAAAATAAAGAAAAAACGAACCTGAGCCAACTTCGCAAGCACAGACAGCAACGATCCCTTGGCAAGAAAGCTCTGCGCTCCAATCATCTTACATAATCTAGGGCACAGCCTCTGAAACGCCGCAGCTCCACCAGCTCCTCCACCTGCTTCCACCACTTTCCCAAGACACATTGCCGCACCCGCCTGCACTATCTTACTCTGCTCCCCCATCACCTCCAATAACGGTTTCACAAACAAACCAGCCACCGGCACCGTCGCCGCCCGTCCACCACCGGATTCCTCAGCATTGGATCGGAGATAGATCGCCGCCAGTGAGCCGGCGGCATCACCGCAAGCATCACGGAGCGAAGAGTCCGATGCAGGATCTTTAAGCCGGCGAACAATGAGACTGATGATTTTGGGGAGATGAGCCGCAGCAGAGTCTGGGTATGCTGCGCAGAGGAGAGAGAGGAGGCGGATGGATTCGCGGCGGGCGACAATGGGGGAGCTGCGGGCGCCGGAAGGATCGCCGGGGGAAGGGATGGGGTCGTGGAGGAGGGAGGAGAGGAACATAGGGAAACCGTCGGGGGGAAGGGAGGCGATTATGTTCTCGAGATCGTCGACGGCCATCTGATGGGTGTCTCGATCGGAGAGCTTAGAGAGAGAAGAGAGAATGCGGGATTTGAGATCGAGCATGGCGAGGTGAGAGGAGAGAGAAGATTGGGTTTGTGAAGGAGCTCTGGAAGCTTTGGAGGAGGGTTTGGTGGTGGAAGCCATTTTTCTTTTTTTTTGGAACGGAANAGTTTAAAATCTCAAGTAAATGAGCTTAGGGGCATCTCATCTGACTCAAGCGTGGCTTATTTGTAAAAATACAAGCGCTGGCTCAGCTCGAGATACAAATGGTAGGCTTGTAGGCCTCGTGAACTCAAATGAATCCGTCTTGAGAGCTCATCGAGAAGCCATCAAAGTAATCGAAGGCTGGAGCGCATGAGAAATGCCAGCAGCTCACCGGAGAAAGCATTGAGGCGACAAGAATCTGGCTAGCCGAGCTTTCTTGCAAGCCAACAAACAGCTCCTTTACGAGCTTGACCTCAAACTTGAGGCCCGATAAGCTCAACTCGTGGGCTCTTTAACTAGTCAAGCTCAAGTCGGCTAGGCTCACTTACACCCCTAGAACTACAGTGGTCTAGCATNAAAATGCCAGCAGCTCACCGGAGAAAGCATTGAGGCGACAAGAATCTGCCTAGCCGAGCTTTCTTGCAAGCCAACAAACAGCTCCTTTACGAGCTTGACCTCAAACTTGAGGCCCGATAAGCTCAACTCTTGGGCTCTTTAACTAGTCAAGCTCAAGTCGGCTAGGCTCACTTACACCCCTAGAACTACAGTGGTCTAGCATCTTAGAGAATACCTTCCAATGGGGAATACAAGTGGAAACAAGGTATAGCACTGCTCTTTTCATTATCTCCGGCTCACCCTCTCGATTATAATGTTTGGAACCTATGCCATATATAAAGGTGGAACCAAGTTATGTCCAGGGTGAGAGGGCAATTGTCCCCCTGGAAGTTGAGATTTCTATAAAAAAAAATTCAAAATTTCTCTATATAAAAAAGTAAAAGTTATGTCCACTGTGGGCAATTAATCCCCTCCCGAAAACATATTATTGATTTTAAGAACTACAGAGGCAAAAAACGAAAAGAAGAAAAGAAACCAAAGGGACTGTTAGATATCCTATTGTAGATAGAATTTCATCAAGATCTAGCTTAACTCCAGCCAAACAATTTTCAGGTTATAATTATCTCAAAATTTATTAAATCTGAATATACATGATCACTAAAACGTGCTCGAGTTAAGTCCTACTAGCAGCCAAATAGCCCCGCAAATAACACTCAAATCTTCGCCTATCATGCAAAAAAATCCAAAATTAAATGCCACAGATCTAAATCTGACTCAAGTTGTCAACTTGCATGATGCCAAATAAAATATAATAATAAGAAGAAGAAAAAAACAAACAGTTAGCAGCAGACCACTTCTTCTACATTAGAAGACGCGATTTCTAGTCTTTAAGCATACATGTCGAAACATTCCATAATTCTTAGAAGACCAGCATAAGCACAGCACAGCACATCAACAACCATAAATATATTAAAAAAAATAAAGAAAAAACGAACCTGAGCCAACTTCGCAAGCACAGACAGCAACGATCCCTTGGCAAGAANCATGTAGCAGAAGGTGCTCACATATAATTTCTTATTTGATATAGTGAATTCTCCTCCTCTATCCATGTTTTTCACGTTCTGGGATTTCCACATAAAATCAATGTTCTTTCTTTTGTTTATTTCATTGCTTGCAACATCAATTCAATGCCAAATTTTATACGGCATCAGAGACAAAATTTGATCTAAACGATGACAATGATGAAGTATAATATCCCCCTCTTAAATTGCAACACTAGATTTTTGCTTTGACAAGTTAAGATGCGGCGAGTTGTTTGTTTATAAGAACATCATACAACTGAAAAAAACATATGTTAGTACTGC
Source organism: Phalaenopsis hybrid cultivar (assembly GCA_002079205.1). Taxonomy (NCBI): domain Eukaryota; kingdom Viridiplantae; phylum Streptophyta; class Magnoliopsida; order Asparagales; family Orchidaceae; genus Phalaenopsis; species Phalaenopsis hybrid cultivar. The sequence continues at coordinate 155,463 of JXCR01134471.1, forward strand.
TCATACAGCATTCACAGATGAAATGGCGACTGATCTCAAGATCAAATGAGTAAACTGTGCAGTTAATGTAAAATCAGCGAAGAGCACAGAATAATAGAAAGCTGCGGTTTTCTTAGAAATTTCTTTCAAATAATACGATGGGAATTATGTGGTAATTCATGCAACTGTGCTGAAATGGAAATGATGTAATTCCCAATTGATTTTCAGCTCAGAAACGTTACAATTTTCCAATTTGATGTAGATCAGTTAATTCTACCAGGACTAGAGTAACATGTAACTGATTAATCAGTCAGAAAAAAAATAAGAAAAAAATAAAATAAAATAAAAAGCAGTGGAAAGTACCGAGCTCTCTTACCAGTGCAAAAATGGACAAAATAGAATACAGTGAAGNGTTGATGTAAATTAGTTAATTCAACTAGGACTAGAGCAACATGTAATTGATTAATCAGTCAGAAAAAAAAAACAAAATAAAAAGCAGTGGAAAGTACCGAGCTCTCTTACCAGTGCAAAAATGGACAAAATAGAATACAGTGAAGACAGCTTATATGATATACATTGAAAAAACACACAATTTATTCAAAATTCAACAAGGAAAAGTTTGATCTACATCAGGTTTGTGTAACAGCAGCAAAAAAACACACAAAGATTGAAAGCTTCACTTATTCAATGGGAAGCATGACCTCATTTGTCCTCAAAGGAGGCAAAGTCCAGGGGGGATTATACCTGGCAAGCACATTCTCCCCAACCAATTTATACCCATCCCTCTCCAAGCTCTTCCTCAACTTCTCCGCCCTGTCCGCTGCAGTCGCCTCCGTCGCCACGCCGCTGAATCTCACAACCCCATACTTCCTCTCCCCCACCTCCCTTATCCTCACCCTCTCGTCCGTCGGCTGCGGAGCATCCTCCGCCCTCGCATACTTTGCCGGAAGCACGAATTGCATCGTTATTGGGGTCGATCCTCCTCCGCCGCTGGTAACGACGGGCGCCGTCATGTCAATCTTCTCAGCGGAGTGAGTGATGACGGGGGCCGTCATGGGGATTTTCTCGGGCCGGGAGTTCTGAGGTTCGCCAACAGCGCCGATGTATTTGGCGAGGATCATGAAGCCCCCATCGCGGTCGCCTAGAAGAGCGGGGTCGTAGGTTACCTCGGCGAGAACGGAGGGAGGGTAGGTGCGGATCTCGTAATCGGCGGTTTTGAGGATGAGTTGGTATTTAGGGGTTTCGACGGAGATTTTGCCGAGGATTAGCCCCATCGGAGATTCGAGATTGAGGGTTCTGTAACCTGCAGCTGAGTGTGGTTTATGGTTTAGCTCTTGTGGGTATGTATAGGGTGTGGTGTGTGAGAGGGATCGTCTTCGTCGCCGCGAATGCAATCATGGCTTCCATTCGTCCACGTCTTCGCCGCCGCGGTTGCACACCTGAAGTTCATGCGTGCGCGCGCGTCGCGGAGCTCACAGTATTTTATAAATATTGGAAGTTTGAAATGAATAAAAAATTAAAATGAAAATTTATCTCTATAAAAGATTTTAATAAAATTTTAAATGAAGTAAAATTATCCTCATTTTTATAACAATTATTGTTATTATACTTATGGCGGCTTTACCTATGTGCCACCAAATTCCTATGCATTCACATATGAGCCACCTAAACTTGTATGTAAAAATTGAAGTGGAGGTGTTTGATATAAGGGTGTGCATTGTTGGGATAAATTTGAAAAATCGATTCGAGCTAAACTGATTTATTGATTTGGTTTGATTTTTTAGAAGATGTTCGATATTTGATTTTAAAATCTCCAAACTTTGGTTTATCAGTTACGGTTTGATTTAAAATAATAATAATAATTTAATTGTAAACCGAGTATTAAGGGCAAGGCGGCAGAACCAGCGAAGACCGAAATCTTATTCAGATTCCATACGTCGGCTGAAGACTGAAATAATCTACTTAGGGAGACTAGAGGGTTAGGGTTTGCTATCCATTTTGATTTGAAGAAGTTGTCGACTAGCCTGCACCCTTGCACTGCTCACCTTGCCACCAACACTGATTGGCTCGTGCTTTGTGTCCTTTGTCGTTGGCTGCCTGGCTCACCTTCATTAAAAGGTTTGTTTCCTCTTTTTTGTAAGGGTGAAGGTAAGGGCCATAAGGCCCNTTTGCCACCAACACTGATTGGCTCGTGCTTTGTGTCCTTTGTCGTTGGTTGCCTGGCTCACCTTCATTAAAAGGTTTGTTTCCTCTTTTTTGTAAGGGTGAAGGTAAGGGCCATAAGGCCCNCGTGCGCGCGCGTCACGGAGCTCACAGTATTTTTTAATATTGGAAGTTTGAAATGAACAAAAAAAATAAAATGAAAATTTATGTCTATAAAAGATTTTAATAAAATTTTTTAAATGAAGTAAAATCATCCTCATTTTTATAACAATTATTGTTATTATATTTATGGCGGCTTTACCTATGTGCCACCCAATTCCTATGCATTCACATATAGGCAACCTAAACTTGTATGCACAAATTAGTGGAGGTGTTTTGATATAAGGGTGTGCATTGTTTGGATAAATTTGAAAAATCGATCCGAGTAAACCGATTTATTGATTTGGTTTGATTTTTTAAAAGACGTTCGATATTTTATTTTGAAATTTCCAAATTTTGGTTTATCAGTTACGGTTTGATTTTAAATAATAATAATAATTTAATTGTAAACCGAGTAGGGCAACGCGACAGAACTAGCGAAGACCAAAATCTTATTCAGATTCAGTACGTTGGGGGAAGACTGAAATAATCTACTTAGGGAGACTAGAGGGTTAGGGTTTGCTATTCATTTTGATTTGAAGAAGTTATCGACCAGCTTGCACCCTTGCACTGCTCACCTTGCCACCAACTCTGACTGGCTCATGCTTTGTGTCCTTTGTCGTTGGCTGCATGGCTCACCTCGATTAAAATGTTCATTTCCTCTTTGGTGTAAGGGTGAAGGTAATGGCCATAAGGCTCGTGCAGAGGTTTCGAGACTCAATGGTGGAAATGGGAAAGTGGGGAGGCCTAAAAAGCCTTGATCCTCTTGGTCTTGGATATCCCGGTTCAAAATCCCTAGTATTTCAAACGCTTGCTTTCCCGTTCTAGTTGTTGCCCTAATTTCCTTTACTCTATCTTATTCCACAACTCCATCTTCTATAACGAAGGCATGCATCTTTTAATCCTAACTGAACCGTTGAAGAAATTTGTGGGTTCATTTTGATATGCACCATGATTAGATGGTGGATTTACATAAACTATCCAGTTTTATTGTTTCATTTTATGGAATAAAGTTGAACGATGTGCTTAAATATAAAAATAGATATAAGGAAAGCATATCAAAGTATTTTGAGAACGGATTTAACCTGTTTTTATATGGTGGAAAGCAAAATTTCTTTTGACATATTCTTGATTTGATTCCTCATTTTTCTTTTCTTTGGCATGTCGCTGTTGTAGATTTTGATTTCTTATGAATAATCTCTTAAAATTTAAAATCTGCACTTGGTATACTTTGATTTGGTTTCTCATGAATATTTTCATTACTTAGATTTGGTTTCTCATCTTTCTTTTCTCTGGTATGTCATATATATATATATATAT
>JXCR01134471.1:159181-190054 GCA_002079205.1 Phalaenopsis hybrid cultivar
ATATATATATATATATATAATTGGCTTGTTTGCTAGAAGTGCCTAGCTAAACAAAATATGCTCAAACGTGGCTTATTTATATTTTTAGTCATGGACAAGTCTGTTTAGTTTGACAGCCTTAAGCCTAAAGCTTCACAGCTTGCATCAAGTCTAGTCTAGGTAGCATGAAGGTTAGTTTCCTACAGCTTGGCATGTTTGTATTGCTTTCCATGTTTAGATTTCTTGTGTGGCTTGCATTGCATTGCATTAATTGTTCTAGAGGATGGAGATTGTATGTTTATCTACAGAAGTATGATTGAGTAGTTTTGAAACATAATTTACATTTTATCGAGAAAAGATGATGACATGCTTAAAGCTCTACATGAGCTTATAATATCCTTGATGATTTATCATCTTCATTATTGGCCTTATCCTAACTATTTAGGGTCATCATCATAGTCTGAGTTGTTAATCCTATTCTTCATAATAATTTTTTAGAATAACTTATATTTATGTAATCTTAGGTCAACTCTTATTTTTTTCTTTATCATCAAGATTGGGATTCCCTTCGAGTATTTATTATTGGTACACTCCAACAAATTTTTATGCATTTACATACAAACCACTATTTCCTATCATCCTATGCATTATTTGGTGTCATTGTTCTATCAGTGGATTTCTATAAGATGGAAACGAATCTTAACATTCTTGAGTGTAGACTTGTTTTGCTGATTCATTCCCTCCTGTTGTCTTGAGAAGGAAATAATTAAGCAATTTTCGGGTAGTGAACCCATTAGTGGACTGCAGAAATTTGTTACAATGAATGATTGAATTATGCAATCATTGACTTGAGCAATCAATATGTGCCCCTTTTTTTGCAAGCAAAATGTTGGGCTGTGTATATTATTTTGAGTAGTTTATTTTTGTTGTTCTTTCTAATGAAACATGAGTTTCGATTTATATAAAAGGTGTTAGACTATAAGACATGAAGTTTCGATTTATATATGTGATCATTCTTTCTAATGAATTTCATGTGATTTTTAAAAGATTGTCGGATGAGAAATAATCAATATGCATGAATTTCATGTGATTTTGTGTGGAAATTATGTGAAGTTTCTCTAGTAATTTACAGCTTCATTTTCCTTGATATGGGTTTCTCTTTTCTTTTTCTATGCATGCATGTATGTATTAAATCATTCATGAGTACATATAGCCCAACCAAAGATCCAGTAACCTAAAGGAGACACATGAAAAGATGGAGAGATGAGTCAAAATCTGTACGGGGCGACATTACGAAATGTGTTAAATTCCTTGAGTTGCAACATTTCAAAGGGAGAAAAAGAAAGAGGTGTAAGGGAAACATTTCCTTGAGTTGCAACATGTTATTGAAATATTTTTCATAAAATTATACCAATAATTATTTTTAGAATAATTAATTAAATAAAATTTTAATTTCATCCTGAAGTTTGAAGGGAGAAATGGCAGCCTCGTTATTAAATAATCCCAATGGAGTTCCTCCGAAACCTTTCCCCTTCAATCAACGGACCTCTCACCCTCCAAGTCATCCATTCGTATTTGAAATTCAAATTTTGAATCCGAAAGAGCCAATCCAGTCCGTCCACCCCCAACACTTCAAAATCAACGGCCCTTATCAGCCAGCAGAATGAAAATTGGGGGGAAAAATAGACGTTGCTGATCTTGCGGCCGCTCCCTTCAATTATTTATAGCCCTAAATCAGTTGCCCATTTTTCTCACGTGCACTTCTGAAGACTCTCTCTCTCTCTCTTCCTACTTTCTTAGATTCATCTTTCTTTCCCTGTCAAGATGCGTGAGATACTTCATNGCTCTCTCTCTCTCTCTCTCTCTTAGATTCATCATTCTTTCCCTGTCAAGATGCGTGAGATACTTCATGTGCAGGGCGGGCAGTGCGGCAACCAGATCGGAGCCAAGTTCTGGGAGGTGGTGTGCACTGAGCACGGCATTGATACCACCGGAAGGTATCAAGGTGACACAGATCTGCAACTTGAGCGGATCAATGTATACTACAACGAGGCCAGTTGCGGGCGCTTTGTACCAAGGGCTGTTCTCANAAGCAGAATGAAAATTGGGGGGAAAAATGGACGTTGCGGGTCTTGCGGCCGCTCCCTTCAATTATTTATAGCCCTAAATCGGTTGTCCATTTTTTCTCACGTGCACTTCTGGAGACTCTCTTCTCTCTCTCTCTTCCTACTTTCTTAGTTTCATCTTTCTTTCCCCTGTCAAGATGCGCGAGATACTTCATGTGCAAGGCGGCCAGTGCGGCAACCAGATTGGAGCCAAGTTCTGGGAGGTGGTGTGCACTGAGCACGGCATTGATACCACGGGAAGGTATCAAGGTGACACAGATTTGCAACTTGAGCGGATCAATGTATACTACAACGAGGCCAGTTGCGGGCGCTTTGTACCAAGGGCTGTTCTCATGGATCTTGAGCCCGGCACCATGGATAGCATAAGGTCCGGCCCCTATGGTCAGATCTTTCGCCCTGACAATTTTGTGTTCGGTCAGTCCGGAGCAGGAAATAACTGGGCCAAGGGACACTATACAGAGGGAGCAGAACTCATAGATTCGGTTCTTGATGTCGTCCGCAAGGAGGCTGAGAACTGTGACTGTCTGCAGNCTTTGTGTTCGGTCAGTCCGGAGCAGGAAATAACTGGGCTAAGGGACACTATACGGAGGGAGCAGAACTCATAGATTCGGTTCTTGATGTCGTCCGCAAGGAGGCTGAGAACTGTGACTGTCTGCAGGGTACTCTCTCTCTCTCTCGCTCTATCTCTCTCTTTTCTCCATCTATGCGAGGCTACGAGTTGCTGGGTGACTTTTGTTTATTCTGCTTTCAATGTTTGATGTTTTGTTTTGATGCTCGGATTTTTGGGTTTCTTTGAATCAATTTATTCCGAGGGTTTCAAACGAGTTTCACATGTATTCTGCCATTATTTGGAGTTGTTTTCTATGTTTCTGGTGAGTAGTCGCTTTTTTTTTTTTTGTCAAACTCTGTGACAGTTTCTATTTTATTTTGTTTTTTACAACTCTGATTCGGGGTTGCCCTGTGATCTTTCTTGAAGTATCTTGTCTGTTGTTTGCTATGATTAGTTGACCAAAGTTCAATCTATGTTATTCTTCCCAGGATTTCAGGTTTGTCACTCATTAGGAGGAGGAACTGGGTCAGGCATGGGAACCCTCCTGATATCTAAGATCAGGGAGGAGTATCCTGATAGAATGATGATGACATTCTCTGTTTTCCCTTCTCCAAAGGTTTCAGATACAGTTGTGGAGCCTTACAATGCGACTCTCTCAGTTCACCAACTGGTGGAAAATGCTGATGAATGCATGGTCCTTGATAATGAGGCTCTCTATGATATCTGTTTCAGAACCCTTAAACTTTCGACTCCTACCTGTAAGTTCATTCTTCTCTGTTAAATGTTAAACACCCACTCCAGTTTCCATTACTGACATTCTTTGGTCTTTATGAGCAGTTGGGGACTTGAACCATTTAATATCAGCGACAATGTCTGGAGTAACATGCTGCCTGAGATTCCCTGGTCAGCTCAATTCTGATCTTAGGAAACTAGCAGTTAATCTCATCCCCTTCCCACGCCTGCACTTTTTCATGGTTGGCTTTGCTCCCCTGACCTCCCGTGGCTCTCAGCAATACCGTGCCCTCACAGTTCCGGAGCTCACCCAACAAATGTGGGATGCAAAGAACATGATGTGCGCTGCAGATCCAAGGCATGGGCGCTATCTGACAGCTTCGGCCATGTTTCGAGGCAAAATGAGCACCAAGGAAGTGGATGAACAAATGATGAATGTGCAGAACAAGAATTCATCCTATTTTGTGGAGTGGATTCCCAACAATGTCAAGTCAACAGTTTGTGACATCCCTCCAACTGGTTTGAAGATGGCCTCCACTTTTATTGGGAATTCAACTTCGATACAGGAGATGTTCAGAAGGGTGAGTGAGCAGTTCACTGCAATGTTCAGGAGGAAGGCTTTCCTGCATTGGTACACAGGCGAAGGAATGGATGAGATGGAATTTACGGAGGCTGAGAGCAACATGAATGATCTCGTGTCAGAGTACCAGCAGTATCAGGACGCCACAGCTGATGAAGAGGGATATTATGAGGAGGAAGAGGAAACTCAGGAAACGTGAAAGGTGGGAGCTTCTGCAACTTTTAGTTGCAAGCTCAGTTTGTAATTGAGCAGAGTCCAAATCTTAGTTGAATGGGAATTATTAGTGTCATAGTTAGTAGTTTGATTTGGTTTTATGCTTTTATTTTGAATTTTTTGAGAATCAACTCGTTCGATGCTTTGAAACACTGTAATTTTTTGTTTGATGTTCTGTTTAGTTAATGTTCCACTGAAAATCATCGTCTTCGTTTTATTTTCAACTAATGGACATCATTGCTAATGCTGTGATTTAGAATGATTAGCTAAGGAAAATGTTCCACGCTACAAGTAGTCTATATGCATTCAATATACATCATCTATATTTTGTTCATTTATATTAGCTGAGGAAAATATTCCACACTACAACAGCTTTGCTTTGCATTTTGCACATTGAAACAAAAAAGGAACTCTTGTGCATCATAATTGAGCCGAGTATATCATAAGGGTTGTAATTGAGCCGAGTATATCATGGTTCGGACTTGACTGGTATAATTACAAGTTGTCCATGTTTGGCTGGAGATTATGTTGAGCTTTCATATATTGTTGAAGCTTGGTTTGTTTAAATTTTTCAATATTTGAACTTGATTTGTTTATAAGAAGTGAATGAATATTTAAACGAGCTAAAAATTTAAACAAGTATCTAGATTTTCAAGCATAGAAATCAATAAATAATTTTATAAATTTTTTTGCAACAATTAATTTATTGATTAATTAAAAATTCTAAACGCAACAAAATCCTAAGTAAAATTATGGAGAAGTGCATTAGTCAAACATTGCTTGGTATCATTCCGGGATTTAAGAGAAATGGTATGAATGGCTTGCATAAAGGGGCCTATTATGTTGGGGTTATAAGATCTGTCTTTTAATTGTGTTGAGAGGAGAATCGTAACATTTGAGATGTGGCTGATCTAAACCAAGTTTCAATTGGTGTTCTCCTTGTCCACACCCTTGCACGCATCATCACAGCTAGGATTTGGGTGGCGCCCAAAAAAATTTTCAACAATGGATTTGAAGAGGGAGAAATTAGCACGCGCATCAAACTTCTTCCGAGAAAATACATCCTGATGTAGCAAGTGAAATGATCGACAAAAATGACTATTTATAATTATCACACAAGTAAATTGTTGAAGCATAAATACTAAAACAACACTAATTGTAGAGCACTAGTTGTCAAGAGAAATAACTTACAAATAAATAATTTGTGTGCTTGTTATGATAAAATGAGTTGCACAAAAAAGAAAGCGTGGTGAAAGTGAGCATGTCAAGTAATGGTGGTTAATTAGTAGTTGACATCAAATACGCATATATCCATCTCAAGATNATTTGTCGTGTAGATTCTTTGAGTTGCAACATTTTAGAGGGAGAAAAAGAAAGAGGTGGATAAAAAACCAGAGATTGAGTGACGACGCCTTTAATAAGATATTGATATATATCCTTTCTAACCATGATGACCTCTTCCAAAATCTGTCATCGCACAGGTGGGCTAGACTGTCATTTTCGATAGAATAAACATAATCGTATTGGCAGGTGAGTTCGATTCAATCACATTAGCATGTGAGCTTCAGTTCAACCACTTCAACATGTGGACTTCGGTTCAACCACTTTGCCCAGGCTCAGCTCGTGTCTGACTCATCTATATTTCGAGCCCAAAATGTGTGTTCGTATTCGACTTGTTTGCTTAGTAAGTCGAGCACGAGCTGTTCACGAACAAAGAGACGTTTTAACAACCCTTATCATGCACACATAAGATGTTATTNGTTTTTGTTTCAAATAAATGTGCCTAAACAATTACGGGCTGATGCAGTTTTCTACTATATGTTTTTTTTATCAATTAGATGCATTCAAGTGTCCTATAGAACCATACACTACCAAGTTTTAATTATTATTTCTCTCTTTACGATTGGATCATGCATATTTAGGTGTACTTATTTTGTTTAGGATATCGATGTTTTTACTCTCTTAAATAGGTACATGCGTCTGCTAACGTTATCTTTCATGAACAAATCCAATTTTTTTTCTCATCGATGCCAAAATCATCATAAGATTCTGATGAGTTGTTAATGTATCACATCATAAGTTCAGATTCTGCTCTAGCTTCATCTCTAGTGCCCCAACTTTGACCACCTACCATTAATGTTTACTCGAGAAGACCACGTTCCTCTGATCATAGTCTGACACCTGTATTATCTTCCTCAATGGATCCTCCTCCCAGTAACTTTAATTTACTTTAGTGCTCTTTGAATAGATAAACATCAATATGTCTATCTCATTTTCTCATGTTAACTATAATTAGTTGTCTTGCAATTCTTGCTCGTTTATTGCTTCTTTTGACTCTGTTGAGGTTCCAAGACCTGTTTAGCAAGCTCCATCCCATTATAGATGGCAGACAATAATGCTTGATGAGATAAATGCCTTAACTAAAAATGAAACTTGACAACTAATTGAACTACCTTCTGGCAAGAAGGTTGTTGGCTATAAGTGTGTCTTTGTAGTTAAATTTCAGTTTGATGGATCTATAACTCGCCTCAAAGTTTTGTTGGTTGCTAAGGATTATGCTTAAACTTATGGGATAGACTATTTTGACACTTGCTCTCAGATAGCTAAGTTCACTTTAATTTGCCTACTCTTGTCCTAGACTACATGGAATAATTGGCCACTGCACCAGTTAGATGTGAAAAATGCTTTTCTGCATGGTGATCTTTTGGAGGATGTATACATGAATCAAACTTTTGGGATTTTTGCTTAGGGAGAATTTTAGAAAGCATGTCATCTTCAGAAGTTTTTATATGGAACAAAGCCTTTGAGTACGGTTTGAAAAATTTAGCCAAGCAGTAGGGTTTACGATGGAGAAAAGTAGAAATGATCACACTGTATTCTATAAGCAATTTGCTTCAGGAATAATTCTATTTGTGATTTATGTTGATTATATTATGATTACTGGAAACGATGTGCATGGAAGCTATCTTTGAAATTGTTGCTTCAAAATCAAGTCAACACAAAAAATAGCGGTTCCTTGAAGTACTGTCTGGGGATTGGGATATCAAGGAGTAAGAAGAGTATATTTCTATCGTAAGGGAAGTATGTGTTAGATTTATTAGCAGAAACTGAAAAATTAGGGGTCAAACCATGGAGTACTAAGATGCTTTCTAATCAACACCTTACCCAGAATTGAGAGTTTTTTAAGGACCTTGAACGACATAGGAACTTAGTGGGAAATTAAATCACTTCATAGTAACATTGTGCATTCAGTTAGCACAATAAATCATTTTATTTCTTCCCTTACAGTTTATCCTTGGTATGCTTTGGAACAAATATTATGAAACTCAAGGGATCTTTTGTATAAGATATTTTATATTAGGATCAAGGACATAGAAATATCATTTTTTTATGCAGATTGTGCAATTTCCAAGATTAATCGAAGTTCTATTACTGGATATTGCATCTTTGTTGGTGGTAATTTGGTTTCATGGAAAAGTAAGAAACACAATATAGCATCACGATTCAGTGTTGAATTTGAGTATCGAGTGATGACACAAGCTTCGAGTGAATTGAAGTTGGTATCCTAACTCTTGATCGATATGAGTTTTAAAATGATAGTTCCAGCAAAGTTGTGGTCTGATAACCAAGCTACAATCCACATTGCCTCAAACCATGTCATCATAAATAAACTAAGCACGTTGAGATCGTTTGTCATTTTGTTTGTGAAAAGATTCATCTGAATCTAATTTCTATAGCTCATGTGAAGATTAAGGGCCCGTTTGGGACAACTTATAAGTGCGGACGGCGTTTTGAAAACGCTGTCTCACTGTTTGCTTCCCACTTATCGATGAATTATTGAAAAATGCGTTTTGTAAATTGTAAAAGACGCGGACCGCGGGGGTCAGCCCGCGGTTCGTGTTTTCCGATTCCAATTTACTCAATACCCCATCGATCCCGCTCCTGTGACCTTGCTTTTTTCCTTCGCCTCTTCCGTGACACTAGCTTCGTCTCTCGCTCCCGTCTCCATTCAAAGCTGGATCGCAGTCGTTTGCCTCACGCTCCCGTCACCAACCTGTTTGACGCCGGATCCAGCAGAGCTTCACCTCTCGCTCCCGTCAGCAAGCCATTCGACGCCGGATCTAGCAGGGCTTCGCCGCTCGCTCCCGTAACCTTGTCATTCAATGCCGGATCGAGGCTCGCTCTCGTGACAACTGTTCGATGCCGGATTCAGCAGCGGAGAATCCATCACCGGAGTCCAGCAGTGGGGAACCATCCACGAATCTGCTTCTTTCTCGAAGTGGTTCTTCGGACTTCACTCCTTTTCCACCTTCTTCGGTTTTTCTGTAGCCTTCTTCGGTTTTCCTCGCTACAGGTATATCTTCTTCGTTTTCTTTGTCATTACACTTTTACAATGACTGGAAGAGATAACGATCGCATGAAAATGAAAAACAAATGAGACCAGTTAAAGAAGGATTTAAAACTATGGAAAGAACTGAAAAGGGGATCAACGGGAATGGGCTGGGATCCAGTTAAGCGCACAATAGATGCACCAGAAGAATGATGGACTAAAAAACTACAGGTGCACAATTAACTCTTTTTATTTTATGTTTAATCTAATTTCGCATTAAGTTGACACTATTTTATTACTGCACATTTGTTATCTATATCAGGCAATGCCGTCAGCAAAAAAATTTAAATTCGTTGGCATTGATCCAGTAATGTAGGAAAAACAAGATGGAATGTTCACTGGGGTTGTCGCTACAAGAACTCATGCGTTCACCCCAAATGATATAGGGTTTGTCAACTCAGCCCAAGAGATGGATATCGTGCAGATATGTGATTCATGTGACCGTCCTAGCCATGTTCACACAGATGTTCAATCCACGAGTGTGCCCAAGCGTCCTAGGGTAGAAAAGAAGAACAAAGGGGTTGCTTTCATTAAAGGCACCATTGATGCACTTGTTGAAACATGTAAAGCTCGGTCTTCTTCATCGCAGGACAACTCAATTGATGAGTGTCTTTAGGTCCTCAATACATATTATGATGTTAAGGCAGACGGTGATGACTACATTCAATACGTGAAGGTGTTACGAGATTTAACCATCAGAAAATTTTTTATGAAGTTGGAACCGAAATAAAGAGTGAAATACTTGCGATCTTTTATGGACGACTGAATATTTGAGTTATTATGTACTTTAATTTCTATTGTTCTATGTTATATTTATGTGATGCACACTTTTTTTTTCTCCTTCGTGGATGTTTTAGACAGTTCACCTTTCTATATGGTTGTTGTTTCTGTGTGGCCAATTTTATTATATATTGTTTTTGTTTTGCCCAAAGTTCATGTGTTCTATTTATCTTTCATGACATACTTTTGTTCTTATTAATAAAGTTAATTCATTTTCCTTTTAATAATTTTGTAGTATGGATGAAGAAGATATCCACGACATACGCACAGTCACATTTACTCTTACCTTATTGTATTATTACTATCTTAAACACGTTGCCCGAAACCCATGTATGACTTCAACTCAAGTAGGAGACAGATGGGTTGGTGAGTTATTACAGGGCCATCCAATACGGTTCTTTAATATGTTACGTATGACACAAGAAATATTTCATGATATGCTAAATGAACTCCGGATCAATCATGAATTACACGGTTCTGCAAGAACAACCCTAAGGGAAGTGCTTGCAATAACTCTATATATTCTATCTCAAAATGAATCAATAAGAGGGGCTATGGAGCTTTTTCAACATTCATCTGAAACCATCAGCCGATATTTCTCAGTCGGTTTGAACTCTCTTGTTAGTTTGGCCCAGAGGTAGTGAAGTCCGAGGATCCAACGTTCCATTCAATTCCTTCACAAATTGCAAATGACCCTCGATACATGTCATTTTTTAAGGTCTGTCTTTTACCATTACATTTATCTTTCTACTTTTATTACATTACAGTTTAAAAAAAATCATAGTTGTAACTCCAGGATTGCATTGGAGCTATTGATGGGAAACACATCGATGCACGACTATTTAGTGAAGAAAGAGTTGTGTACATCGGCCGATGCAGTGCCCCAATACAAAATGTTATGACAACTTGTGATTTTAATATGTGCTTTACTTTTTTCATGGCTGGATGAGAAGGAAGCGCCCACGATAGTCGTGTTTTCAAGTTCGCTGCCAGAAACTTGAGACATGGATTTCCATACCCACCTAAGGATAAATACTATTTGGTTGATGCTGGATATTATTACAAAGGGGATATCTGAAGCCCTATCCAGATAAGAAGTACCACATTCCTGATTTTGAAAGATCTAGTAGTGTCGCACGAGGCAAAAAAGAGATTTTTAACAAAAGACACTCTTCGTTGCTCGGGGTAATTGAAAGAGCGTTTGGAGCGTGGAAGAAGAAGTGGATCATATTATGGGATATGTCGTCCTACCCTTTTCCAAAGCAAGTACAAATAGTTGTTGCCACAATGGCGCTACACAATTTCATCCAACGCCACCCTTCCAAATCGTATACGGAGTTTGCCATTTTAGACGATGATTCAGTGCAAATCCCACCTGAAGGATTTGAATATCATGTGGGAGGTTCAATACATGAAGAGTTTGATTTAGAAGATGCAAGCACTCGAGAGGGTGAAAGTGCATCAGAGATGACGACTTTACGAGAACAAATAACGGATGATATTCCCCGGTCATGATATCAGCAAAGACATAATATACATTTTGTCTTGTTTTGAAGGAATATTGTTGGTAGAGCTTACCTGTCATGAGCTTTGATTTATGCAAGGGTGGTTTTAACAAAGAAGAATCTGAGCTTGAACATGTTTTAACATAACATCTAAACTTCATGTTATGTGATTCCAGCTTGTTATATGTTCAGAATCTAAGCCGGGAATTTGCTTTCTTAATTAGTCTTTATTTTCTTTTTTTGTATCTTTCCAATTACAATCGAGGCTTGATTTTTTTTAGATTTAATGAAACTCTTTGAAGGGCCAATTTGTGTTTTACAGCAGCTGTTGGTATTTAGGTTTGACAATCATTGTTTAGCATGTTATTTGGGCATACATATCAACTAAAAAAAAATTACTTTTCTGCTCTGGTCCATTTCTTAATGTACTTCTGGCTATGCACATAAATAACTCAATGATTAATAAATGTGTTACTCTACACACACTTTTCACCACTTTTTACTTTCAACACCTGTACCCATGTCCCTTGTAAGAGAATAATAAGAGGCATTCTATTTAATGGTTGAATTTATGTGGTTTTGTTTCTTGGTTCTATTATACATGGGAACATATTTATGCTTTAAAACTTCTGCAATTAATATTGGTGCTTGAACAAGCGAATACAATTGAAAGTATCATACACTACAAAATGTCACGACACTATGGTATGGTTATGAAAGCATCTAAAATTTGTAAGCAATCTATATGTAGCTTAGATGGCCCCATGCTATGTATGTAGCTTGGATGACAACCACTACTATGATATGACCCATTGGGGTCGAAATTAGGGTATGTTGGATTCAATGTTGGCTGAAATTTTGGATGGTTTCAATTTTGGTTCTTTTAAAATCAAACTAATGCTGAAGCTGTAATCTATTTAGTTTCATTTTTATGGCTGTGAAGCTGTAATCTATTTTGTTTCATTGCAAAATATTGCAATAAGGTCTATGCAATATTGCTGAAGCTGTAATACATGAACAATGCAGTACATATCAACGGATCTGGTTTGATGATGGAGCAGTGAAGAAATTAACAAATGCTCGACACCTTATCTATGCATTTAAATGATAAAACATGTTTATGTGGTATGAAAGATTTGGGTGTTATTAATGTCAAACTTAAAGTTTTGGTGTTAGATAGGTAAATACGCAATAATTGATGTTCTAAAGGATGAATGTGGCCTGAACTCCGTGCTCTGTAGATTTTTTGTATGATATTGGTGCTTGTAAATTTTTACTCTTCTAATGAAGTGGTGTTGAAGGAGCTTTGACAGACCATGCCTATAAGGAATTTCACCTTTTATAAAGGCACGATGGTGGGTAGCTGTTTGTAAATTTCATATGTATTTACATATCTAGCATCTAAATATGAAGTCTTATGCAGTGGAATATAATGAATTTCACCCAAAGAATGAAGTTTAGGTGTCAAATATGTATAAATTTCACCCATATGTTTATAAATTTAACATAACAATTTCACCCATAGCATCTAAATATGAATTCTTAACATATAGATTTCACCCATATGTTTATAAATCTAAATATGAAGTCTTATGCAGTGACATCCCATATCTAGCATCTAAATATGCAGTGAAATATAAGGAATTTCACCCAATGAATGAAGTTTAGGTGTCAAATATGTATACATATAGGAATTTAGTGGTTATTTGATGTTGTGTCCAGCTTGTCCTTTCGAGGAATATTCTTAGCCATTATATTTTAGAAGGAATTTCTGATTATGTAGGCATATTGGAAATTCTTTAAACACCACTCCATTAGAACAGAAGAAATGTAAATTTTCATTTCTGTGCAGCACCTCCAATGAAGCTTTTGTACTTTTAATTGCAAGACATTTGTGTTGCAATGCCTTATTTAGCAAAGTTATTTTCTTCATCTGAGCTAGTTAAAGTCAACTGTATCTTATGTAATACAATACTTCCAACTGTATGGATTTGTTCAGCTTGTTTGACTGTCATATTGTGGTTGGTCGTTTGCTTGTGCGGAACTGTTATTTTCCAGCTTATGTATTTGAAATTGCTTGTGCTTAAATTGTAGTGAAATTTATGTTGATTTTAGTGTCCATCTATTTTTCTTATAAACAAAAGACACATTTTTTCTATAAGCAAATGAGTTACTATGGACTTGGCCTACCCAGATTTATATTGGGCATCTGTTTGACTGCAAATGAAGGCTTGCTTAAGCAAAGCCTGTAAAAAGATGGGGTCTGTCTAATGAATATTAAAGTAGCTCAGTATGATTGAACTAATGGGACTCAGCATGATTGAACTTAAGCAAAGCATCGATTCACAAATTATTCTCGTAGATAATAGCCCAAGTAAATAACATCTAAACGTTATTTTTTACATTTATTCCATTCAAATCTTTCACATCACATTTTGGTGTCAATAGCAATGTCTCGTAGTGTTAATTTCTACTTGTGAATTTTGGGGCATATAATGTCAAAATTTTCTTTATTAAATCCTACTTGTAACTGCAACAACCTTTACTTGTGTCATAGCAATTCATCACGAAATGGGATCTTCCCCCACACAGTTGGAGCGTTGGATTGCTTTTGCCAGCAGTTTTCAGATTTTAATGCTTCTTTGATATTTTATCGTATTGGCCCTAAGCAACTTGGAAGGCGGGTGCAACTGCTGTCTTTGTCGATGTCAAGAACAAAAAAGATGGGACTTCTTGATGAAACAAAATTGATGCCATTTATTTTCTAACTTTTTGATGTTCTTTAGGGCTGCTATCTGCTGGGTTGAGCAGTCATATGAAACACCATACCTTAAGGCGTGCGCAACTGTTGTCTTTGTTGATGTCAAGAGTAAAAAATATGGGACTTCTTTATGAAACAAAATCGATGTCATTTATTTTCTACCTTTTTGATGTTCTTTAGGGCTGCTATCTACTGGGTTGAGCAGTCATAAGATGCACCATACCATAGATTGCGATTTCAAGTTATTTGAAATAAAATATATGATGTGCTGTTTGAGTAAGAAATGAAAATTTGATTGTTTTTTGTGTTATATATTTAAATTGCAAAGTATGGGTTTTATCTTGTACTTTGATATTTAAGTGAGATTGTGAGAGATGATTGAGGAAAAGTACTAATTCTGTAAATATTAATGTTTCAGATTGCTATGAAATCACCCTATATAAATGTTTCGATGCTCCAATGCAATATTAATATTTTTGTAAATATTAATGTTTCAAATTATCATATGAACTTAAAGTGATATTCTGTTACTTTTATGAAGTTAATAAGAGTGGTGTTAGATGCAGGTGGCCAAAGAACTTTGTTTCAACAATTGCTTCCACAATTTGGTATGTTGAGTTTTTTTTTCCCTCTAGTTTTTGACTGATCAACGTTTTTTTAATAATTGCAGGACAATGAGCTCGAAATATTCAGAAAAGTCAGGGCAAATGATGTGCCGATGTGGGCTACCGTCATTGCTTTTCACATCACGACAGACACATAGTTACGGACGACAATTCTATAGGTACCCGCGGTGGGGACAAGGACCGGACGACTGCAAATTCTTCAGGTGGGCCGACTATGGAACTATTTCAACGTGCTCCCAATTGGACACAACTGCTAGGAGTTCAATAGTGCAACAACAGGAGAACGCCACATGAGGTTCGAGTTCTTCCGTTTCTACAATATTACAGTCGGACAGGTTTGCTTAGGGTTCTGGAGTGTCAGATGCAGGTGACATAGGCCATGATATGCTGCTACATTATAAAGTTAACATTATCATATTTCTACTTATCATTTTAACATGTTATTTTTTATTTTTTTATGGGCTCTTATTATACTTTGTAGTAGTATGTGAAGGTGCGTTTGACATTTGTATATGTAACATATTCTTTTGATGTGATCAGATATGTTTTAGTTATATGAATATAAATCAACTTTTTGGTATTTTCTTGTCTGAACAGTGATCTTTAATTTTATTGAGAAAAGAACAGATTATGCTGCACAGATTATTCATTTAATAAAAAATTTTTCCAAATAAGCTGTTTACAAAACGCACTAACCAAACAACTAAACTGCTTATTCAGAACAGGGGAAGAATGATCAATTTTTCACAATCAGCTGTTTTCCATAAGCGTCAATCAAACAACCAGACAACTTATCCGGATCAGCTGCTCATCAGCAGATTATCAGGATAAGCTGCTTATCAGCAGANGTAGCTGAGAGAAAATAATAAATCTATTCTTGAGACGATTAGAA
This sequence comes from Phalaenopsis hybrid cultivar, assembly GCA_002079205.1. NCBI lineage: Eukaryota > Viridiplantae > Streptophyta > Magnoliopsida > Asparagales > Orchidaceae > Phalaenopsis > Phalaenopsis hybrid cultivar. Next base: position 174,316 of record JXCR01134471.1, read on the forward strand.
CGCTTTTGTTTCAAATAAATGTGCCTAAACAATTATGGGCTGATGCAGTTTTCTACTATATGTTTTTTTTTATCAATTAGATGCATTCAAGTGTTCTATAGAACCATACACTACCAAGTTTTAATTATTATTTCTCTCTTTACGATTGGATCATGCATATTTAGGTGTACTTATTTTGTTTAGGATATCGATGTTTTTACTCTCTTAAATAGGTACATGAGTTTGCTAACGTTATCTTTCATGAACAAATCCCATTTTTTTTCTCATCGATGCCAAAATCATCATAAGATTCTGATGAGCTGTTAATGTATCACATCATAAGTTCAGATTCTGCTCTAGCTTCATCTCTAGTGCCCCAACTTTGACCACCTACCATTAATGTTTACTCGAGAAGACCTCGTTCCTCTAATCATAGTCTGACACCTGTATTATCTTCCTCAATGGATCCTCCTCCCAGTAACTTTAACTTACTTTATTGCTCTTTGAATAGATAAACATCAATGTGTCTATCTCATTTTCTCATGTTAACTATAATTAGTTGTCTTGCAATTCTTGCTCGTTTATTGCTTCTTTTGACTCTGTTGAGGTTCCAAGACCTGTTTAGCAAGCTCCATCCCATTATAGATGGCAGACAATGATGCTTGATGAGATGAATGCCTTAACTAAAAATGAAACTTGGGAACTAATTGAACTACCTTCTGGCAAGAAGGTTGTTGGCTATAAGTGTGTCTTTGTAGTTAAATTTTAGTTTGATGGATCTATAGCTCGCCTCAAAGTTCGGTTGGTTGCTAAGGATTATGCTTAAACTTATGGGATAGACTATTTTGACACTTGCTCTCGGATAGCTAAGTTCACTTTAGTTTGCCTACTCTTGTCCTTGACTATATGGAATAATTGGTCACTGCACCAGTTAGATGTGACAAATGCTTTTCTGCATGATGATCTTTTGGAGGATGTATACATGAATCAACCTTTTGGGATTGTTGCTCAGGGGGAGTTTTAGAAAGCATGTCTTTTTCAGAAGTTTTTATATGGAACAAAGCCTTTGAGTATGGTTTGAAAAATTTAGCCAAGCAGTAGGGTTTAGGATGGAGAAAAGTAGAAATGATCACATTGTATTCTATAAGCAATTTGCTTCAGGAATAATTCTATTTGTGATTTATGTTGATTATATTATGATTACTGGAAACGATGTGCATGGAAGCTATCTTTGAAATTGTTGCTTCAAAATCAAGTCAACACAAAAAATAGCGNGCACAAAAAAAAATAGCGGTTCCTTGAAGTACTGTTTGGGGATTGGGATATCAAGGAGTAAGAAGAGTATATTTCTATCTTAACGGAAGTATGTGTTAGATTTTTTAGCAGAAACTGAAAAATTAGGGGTCAAACCATGGAGTACTAAGATGCTTTCTGATCAACAACTTACCCAGAATTAAGAGTTTTTTAAGGATCTTGAACGACATAGGAAGTTAGTGGGAAATTAAATCACTTCATAGTAACATTGTGCATTCAGTTAGCACAATAAATCATTTTATTTCTTCCCTTACAGTTTATCATTGGTATGCTTTGGAACAAATATTATGGAACCTCAAGGGATCTTTTGTATAAGATATTTTATATTAGGATCAAGGACATAAAAATATCATTTTTTTATGCAGATTGTGCAAGTTCCAAGATTGATCGAAGTTCTATTACTGGATATTGCATCTTTGTTGGTGGTAATTTGGTTTCATGGAAAAGTAAGAAACACAATATAGCGTCACGATTCGATGTTGAATATGAGTATCGAGTGATGACACAAGCTTCGAGTGAACTGAAGTTGATATCCTAACTCTTGATCGATATGAGTTTTAAAATGATAGTTCCAGCAAAGTTGTGGTCTGATAACCAAGCTACAATCCACATTGCCTCAAACTATGTCATCATAAATAAACTAAGCACGTCGAGATAGATTGTCATTTTGTTTGTGAAAAGATTTATCTGAATCTAATTCCTGCAGCTCATGTGAAGACTAAGAAAAAATTAGGAGATATCTTCACAAATGTCTTTAATAGAGCTAGAGTCACCCATATTTATAACTAGCTGGGTATGATAAATATCTATACTGCAGCTTAAGGGTGAGTGTTATGAAAGTCATAAATATGAAGTTCATATATTAGGAAACTTGATATAATGTAACCTAATTAAAAGAAATCTAATTATAATATCTTTTTTATATTAGAGCTTTTCCAAATTTAGAGAGTTGAGAGTGTTCATAAATATTTCATAATATTTTAAATTATGAATAAAANCAATTAGGAGATATCTTCACAAATGTCTTTAATAGAGCTAGAGTCACCCATATTTATAACTAGCTGGGTATGATAAATATCTATACTGCAGCTTAAGGGGGAGTGTTATGAAAGTCATAAATATGAAGTTCTTATAATAGGAAACTTGATATAATGTAATCTAATTAAAAGAAATCTAATTATAATATCTTTTTTATACTAGAGCTTTTCCAAATTTAGAGAGTTGAGAGTGTTCATAAATATTTCATAATATTTTAAATTATGAATAAAAAAGAAAGTAATTTTTTTCGTCACATCATTGATTCATAAAATATCTCTTAATATTTATGTTTCATATAGTCCATGTTAATTTTATTTCAATTGTATCATTACATCAATAAAATTGAGCATCTCACATTAATTTCATGTTAGCTGTTTTTACTCTTATAAAATCAAACAAAGGGTGGCATGCAAAGAAATCTTCCAAATTATCTAGTTATTTTAAAAAATCTCAAAGATCATTTCAGATAGGAAATTCCAAATAATTCCCAACTTAAAGAGCCTTAGGATCAATTATAAATTAAAACATTCCGCGGAATGACGGGATCACACCAATTCGAGAAAATCGGAACAAACCTTAAGTAGAAAGCACAATCAAAGCAATCATAAAAGCACATGGGAATTTACATGGAAAAACCCGAGAAAGGGAAAAAATCATAGAGCCACACTACCAGAAATTTCTACTATAAAATTCAGAAGGTTTTACAAAGAACTCACACAAGTTTCCTCTTCACACACAAAGAAAACTTACAGGACTTACTATGCAATCTTCTATCTCCAATACGATGCAAGAATCAAGCCGAATCACAAAAATTCATCTCTTCGACACTTCTCACATTCACCAGGATGCTCGTAAAGAATACAAAAAAAAGATTCACGAAGTTTTAGCCTTTTCGCCGCTTGAATTCGGACATAAAACCGAAAATTTGTGAGAAACTGCCCCGGCGCATATGCGCCCAAACTTGGAGCATGTGCACTAGGCTTTTTGCTGCGCAAGCTTAGGTTGGGCGCTTAGGCTCCTTAGAGGTCGGCGTCTATGTGCCAACTTCACTGCCCAGGTCCCTAGGCACCAAAAGAGGGGCGCATAGGCGCCCCTTCTTTGTAGCGCCCACATCAAGTGTGGACATATGCACCCATGGCTAGCGCCAGCCAGCCTTACTGTTTGTCGCCGTGCTTTGGCTTCAGACAACCCAACAATATCTTCCATCAAATGTAAGGATATAATGTTGAACAAATAATCAGTTTTTATTGTGCAGGACCATAGCCCACATGATTTAATACAATGCATTTTGTTGTTTTAGTAAGTAACGTAATCATTACATCATACTTGTTGAAATGATAATGCAAAACAAAGTTTTAATAACTATATATGCAAGATGTCTCAGGGTCCTAGATTCACTAATTCAAACCTAGGATTGGTGGGATGCACAAAGAAACATAGAAAATTTACAATTTGTACTTTATTAATTGTTATTTTAGGCAAAGATTACTCTTTTGATGCAAAAGCAAAAAAAAAGCCCTTTATTCACTCCAAAAGATAATAATAATAAAAATAAAATAGAAACATTCATAGAAAATTAAAAAAAAAATGTAAATAAGATTGCACAACATTAAAAATTTATATCATAAAATCAAAAATCAATATGAAACGATATAGATGAAATCTCAATCACATAAACAAACCAATTACAAACTTATTTAGATGAAACAATAAGGATAGATGTCACAAATTTGAAGATATGGGCTATTTCAATTAGTATAAGAAGTGGGATCCCTCTGAAGTTGTCAAGGTTTGCAATGAAGCAAAATAATTCACATTAAAAAATATACACACAAGCTTGTAACAAATAAATTAAACCAATCATAGGCATGTTACATCAANCAGTATAAGAATTAGGATCCCTCTGAAGTTGTCAAGGTTTGCAATGAAACAAAAGAATTCACATTAAAAAATATACACACAAGCTTGTAACAAATAAATTAAACCAATCATAGGCATGTTACATCAANAAACAAAAATTAAAGGCAATATAGGTGTAATATTGATGGTGTTAGAATCAAGGACATTAGAGGTAAATCCATCTGCTAAAGTGACGGAAGACAGATGCATATGAAAGGTATAAAAGAGTTTTGGATTACCTATCATGTGATATATATTACCCGAATCAATGATCCATTATGTAGAAGAGGAAAGAAAACAAGTATCACTTACCTGACTCAGTAAGGGAAGTGATAGATGAGAATTTCTTGGTAGTTTCTTAAAATTTGATGAACTTAGCATATTCATCTGCACAGATCAAGAGTCTGACTTAGAGAAGTGTCATTAGTAGTAACCACGTGAGTTGCTTGTGATTTAGAAACCTTTTGGTTCTTTTTAAGCAACTTCTGACATGTTCTTTTCGTATGACCAAGTTCATGACAATAATAGCACATAACCTTCAACCTCTAATTTCAAGAATTCGGAGTTCCACTTCTATAACTATCCTGAGGCTGAAATTTACTAATGTATGTATTTTCTGACTAGCAAGAGCACTAGATTGTTATATGGATGAGGCATGAGAACTCGAAATTGTACGCAGTACTCTAGTATAGGCTTCCCTTAGTGTAATACATCCTTGAAAGGTTGCATATTGCATTAACTAAAAGTAAAAGGGATATAAAGGCTTAAGGAAAAAAGAACGAGCAAAAAAAAAACGAGCAAAAAAGAGGGGACTCCCTCTTATAAATGGACAGTGGACCAAACATGTATGGCAAAATAAAAGACTCAAAGGTAGCGCAGCTACATCTATTGGGGGTCATGCTCCAACAAATGATTTACATTCCANTCAAATGTCAACCAAATGCCCTATTTTGGCAAGTTTCAATTGTGCCGCCAACAAGGTCACTCCGCGACNACCTTCAATGTCAACCAAATGCCCTATTTTGGCAAGTTTCAATTGTGCCGCCAACAAGGTCACTCCGCGACCTTCCTATATAAGACCTAGGATCAAATTCCTCAAAACAATGCCTTTCCACCAATTGATAAACTTTCTCTACTTCGACATATCCCATCATGGCACTATTGACCTTTAAAATGACTTCTTATGGCATCTATAATGGTAATGATGACATCCTCATTAGCAATGAAGNGATGCCTTTCCACCAATTGATAAACTCTCTCTACTTCGACATATCCCATCATGACACTATTGACCTTTAAAATGACTTCTTATGGCATCTATAATGGTAATGATGACATCCTCATTAGCAATGAAGCCAATAACTTGGTACAAGATTTCATAAAGTAAAGCTAAAGCATACGAGAAAAACCATCTACAAAAAATATAAAATATCTAAACCTATCAGATAAAATAGGACAAAGTCCCCATACATCAAAATAAACTAACCCAAAACTATGGTTTACTTGAATGGATCCAAAAAAGGTTTATTCACCGGGAAAAGAATTAAAATATNGACAAAAAAGATAAAATATCTAAACCTATCAGATAAAATAGGACAAAGTCCCCATACATCAAAATACACTAACCCAAAACTATGGTTTACTTGAATGGATCCAAAAAAGGTTTATTCACCGGGAAAAGAATTAAAATATACCCCGACAATGCCGATATGCCACCAAAATGGGCACTATTAACTATGGGAACATAATACAAATGATGGTGTTTGACAAATTAAAACGACTCATAATCTAAAGATGATTACTACTGAAATTGAGGGTGCAATTTTTTCAACATTGATAGTGATGGTCATAATCGACAACAGATCTCAAAAGGAGATAAGGCATCGGAACAGGCTACGAGTCGAGGTATCTCGTTATCATAAATGTATAGCCCACCCCAACATTCTCATCCTTTATCAATAATCTTATTTGTCATAAGATTTTGAGTTAGACAATGTTCGAGAAAAAATAAGATACAACAATTAAGAGCATATGTAAATTTACTAACAAAAACAACATTAAAATCGAATTAAGGTAAACTAGGAACAAAAATTAGAGGCAATATAGGTGTAATATTGATGGTGTTAGAATCAAGAACATTAGAAGTAAATCCATCTGCTAAAGTGACAGAAGATAGATGCATATGAAAGGTATAAAAGAGTTTTGGATTACCTATCATGTGATATATATTACCCGAATCAATGATCCATTATGTAGAAGAGGAAAGAAAACAAGTATCACTTACCTGACTCAGTAAGGGTAGTGATAGATGAGAATTTCTTGGTTGTTTCTTAAAATTTGATGAACTTAGCATATTCATCTGCACAGATCAAGAGTCTGACTTAGAGAAGTGTCATTAGCAATAACCACGTGAGTTGCTTGTGATTTAGAAACCTTTTGGTTCTTTTAGCAACTTCTGGCATGTTCTTTTCTTATGACCAAGTTCATGACAATAATAGCACATAACCTTCAACCTCTAATTTCAAGAATTCGGAGTTCCACTTATGTAACTATCCTGAGGCTGAAATTTACTAATGTATGTATTTTTCTGACTAGCAAGAGCACTAGATTGTTATATGGATGAGGCATGAGAACTCGAAATTGTACGCAATACTCTAGTATAGGCTTCCCTTAGTGTAATACATCCTTGAAAGGTTGCATACTGCATTAACTAAAAGTAAAAGGGATATAAAGGCTTAAGGAAAAAAGAACGAGCAAAAAAGAACGAGCAAAAAAGAGGGGACTCCCTCTTATAAATGGACAGTGGACCAAACATGTATGGCAAAATAAAAGACTCAAAGGTAGCGCAACTACATCTATTGGGGGTCATGCTCCAACAAATGATTTACCTTCCACCAGGCGGTCACTCGTGCCCCATAAGGGTAGGGATAACGATGATGAACATCTCAAACCAACCAAGAGGGGGGCACCGAAAGATGGTATAAAACAAACTCAGNGAACAAAAATTAGAGGCAATATAGGTGTAATATTGATGGTGTTAGAATCAAGAACATTAGAAGTAAATCCATCTGCTAAAGTGACAGAAGATAGATGCATATGAAAGGTATAAAAGAGTTTTGGATTACCTATCATGTGATATATATTACCCGAATCAATGATCNCATTGTATCATTACATCAATAAAATTGAGCATCTCGCATTAATTTCATGTTAGCTGTTCTTACTCTTATGAAATCAAACAAAGGGTGGCATGCAAAGAAATCTTCCAAATTATCTACTTATTTTAAAAAATCTTAAAGATCATTTCAAATGGGAAATCCCAAATAATTCCAAACTTAAAGAGCCTTAGGATCAATTATAAATTAAACCATTCCGCGGAATCGCACCAATTCGAGAAAATCGGAAGAAACTTTAAGTAGAAAGCACAATCAAAGCAATCATAAAAGCACATGAGAATTTACGTGAAAAAACCCGAGAAAGGGAAAAAACCATAGAGTCACACTACCAAAAATTTCTACTATAAAATTCAGAAGGTTTTACAAAGAACTCACACAAGTTTCCTCTTCACACACAAAGAAAACTTACAGGACTTACTATGCAATCTTCTATCTCCAATACGATGCAAGAATCAAGCCGAATCACAAAAATTCATCTCTTCGACACTTCTCACATTCACCAGGATGCTCGTAAAGAATACAAAAAAAAGATTCACGAAGTTTTAGCCTTTTCGCCGCTTGAATTCGGACATAAAACCGAAAATTTGTGAGAAACTGCCCCGGCGCATATGCGCCCAAACTTGGAGCATGTGCACTAGGCTTTTTGCTGCGCAAGCTTAGGTTGGGCGCTTAGGCTCCTTAGAGGTCGGCGTCTATGTGCCAACTTCACTGCCCAGGTCCCTAGGCACCAAAAGAGGGGCGCATAGGCGCCCCTTCTTTGTAGCGCCCACATCAAGTGTGGACATATGCACCCATGGCTAGCGCCAGCCAGCCTTACTGTTTGTCGCCGTGCTTTGGCTTCAGACAACCCAACAATATCTTCCATCAAATGTAAGGATATAATGTTGAACAAATAATCAGTTTTTATTGTGCAGGACCATAGCCCACATGATTTAATACAATGCATTTTGTTGTTTTAGTAAGTAACGTAATCATTACATCATACTTGTTGAAATGATAATGCAAAACAAAGTTTTAATAACTATATATGCAAGATGTCTCAGGGTCCTAGATTCACTAATTCAAACCTAGGATTGGTGGGATGCACAAAGAAACATAGAAAATTTACAATTTGTACTTTATTAATTGTTATTTTAGGCAAAGATTACTCTTTTGATGCAAAAGCAAAAAAAAAGCCCTTTATTCACTCCAAAAGATAATAATAATAAAAATAAAATAGAAACATTCATAGAAAATTAAAAAAAAAATGTAAATAAGATTGCACAACATTAAAAATTTATATCATAAAATCAAAAATCAATATGAAACGATATAGATGAAATCTCAATCACATAAACAAACCAATTACAAACTTATTTAGATGAAACAATAAGGATAGATGTCACAAATTTGAAGATATGGGCTATTTCAATCAGTATAAGAATTAGGATCCCTCTGAAGTTGTCAAGGTTTGCAATGAAACAAAAGAATTCACATTAAAAAATATACACACAAGCTTGTAACAAATAAATTAAACCAATCATAGGCATGTTACATCAAATATAAAATAAAAATAAAAATAAAACAGCTAAACCAACATAAATGCACATCATTTTCATATCATATGAGCATATTTTTCATTGAAGTGTTGAAAGCACAATTGGTTTGATAAGTTTGATACTTGAATCTTCGAGAACAAATTGCGAAATAAAGAATAAAGAGTGCGCCCCGGTGCGATTGGAATTTGCCGACGTGTTGTTCAAAGTGAGATGAATTTGGTGGGCAACGGGGTGGGGATCTTGATGGCCTCCCAATTGCTGCCATCATACTTAAGAAGGAAGGCCTCCTTTACAATTGCCCAGGGCCACACACACATAAAGGAGATTTAATCCATGCATCAACAGACTCGACGCAATGCACCAGATCATTCAAGTTTTTCGTGCTCTAAAAAGCTTATCTGATCTCTAATTCAACCAAATTATATGAGATCAAGTTATGATTTTTCTAAATTTATTTCATATGCTTGCTATGCATCAAAATATGTGCTGATTAAGCTGTGATTTTTGTGATCCAAACAGTTCTCATTCCTTTTTTTTTTCCCTGCGCATTCTGGTGCAGGAGGTTTAAAGCCTTATTCTTAACTGCAAGACATGGATGGTACATATCTCACCTTAAGCTTTTTATGGAAGGTTCTTAAGCTTGTACATGACCAAGTGATTTTATTACCCATTCATAAATTATTTTTAAAATCTCTTTTCCATGAAACTTCATACCTAATAAAGTCATGCCAACATGAGCAATCATAAGATATTAAATTTTTTGCTGCCATTAATTCACAATATTACTTATAGCATTTGTTGTGTTTAATTACTTTTCTAATTTCTCCTGTAATTACTTTCTCTCAGTTTTTCTTTTATTAGCAAAACACATGATATTGTAAGATACAAATCAAAGATATTCTAAGCTTTTAAAAGCAGGCCTCTTTTCTCTGCAAGGGTCAGCACAAATAACAGCCCCAAGACCATGTTTTCGTCTCATCAGCTATAGCTACTCGTCTCTAATCCTCTCAACAGCCCCTTTTCTCCAAATCTTTTCCGTTGCCTCTATCAAAATTACCTCTTAAATCAACAAAGCTCACATCTACCAACTACAACTCTTGGTGTTTTGAATTCCGGGCCCCTTATTGAATATAATATTTGATTGATTTTGTCCTCATCCTTTACCGATTGTCAAAATAGATGATTGAAGAACAAAAAAAATCAAAATAACAGCTTCTAGATTTGATAAGATTCACTCATTCTAAGTGTCATAGCCAAATCTTTCCTTCCCCTTCATCACGTCTTTAAAAGTATCTTGTGAAGCATGGACAATATTGTATAAAACTTATGCCAAGCCTACTCATGGTCATCTTAATCAGTTAAAAGATCAACTCCGTCTTCTAACAAAGGCATGCAAACAAGAACTTTAATTTGCAATATATAGAGATGATGGTTGATGAACCCACTATGTTAAACAATTCAACTCCTGATTTGATCATGAAGCTTCTTTCTAAGAATTCCTGTTGTCATTCTAATTTCCTCGAGGATGGTTACAATCACTTTGCTCTGCTCTTCATGTTTGTGAAACTCATCAACTTTGATGAACTATATGAACAACTCGTTAACCTTGAAGCACATCTCAATTTGAAAACGCAAAAGAAAATTATCGTTCTTCCTAGCACAAACTTGGCTTTTAAACCTAGCCATTCTTCAAATCCCAATGATTCCAACAACAAGAATGACCAACCTACCCAACTAACACATACTAAATCAATATCAATACAACCAACATTGTCTCTCTAACCCACCCTCCTCCAAAAATACATGGCCACCTACCTTCAATGTCAACCAAATGCCCTATTTTGGCAAGTTTCAATTGTGCCGCCAACAAGGTCACTCCGCGACCTTCCTATATAAGACCTAGGATCAAATTCCTCAAAACAATGCCTTTCCACCAATTGATAAACTTTCTCTACTTCGACATATCCCATCATGGCACTATTGACCTTTAAAATGACTTCTTATGGCATCTATAATGGTAATGATGACATCCTCATTAGCAATGAAGCCAATAACTTGGTACAAGATTTCATAAAGTAAAGCTAAAGCATACGAGAAAAACCATCGACAAAAAAGATAAAATATCTAAACCTATCAGATAAAATAGGACAAAGTCCCCATACATCAAAATACACTAACCCAAAACTATGGTTTACTTGAATGGATCCAAAAAAGGTTTATTCACCGGGAAAAGAATTAAAATATACCCCGACAATGCCGATATGCCACCAAAATGGGCACTATTAACTATGGGAACATAATACAAATGATGGTGTTTGACAAATTAAAACGACTCATAATCTAAAGATGATTACTACTGAAATTGAGGGTGCAATTTTTTCAACATTGATAGTGATGGTCATAATCGACAACAGATCTCAAAAGGAGATAAGGCATCGGAACAGGCTACGAGTCGAGGTATCTCGTTATCATAAATGTATAGCCCACCCCAACATTCTCATCCTTTATCAATAATCTTATTTGTCATAAGATTTTGAGTTAGACAATGTTCGAGAAAAAATAAGATACAACAATTAAGAGCATATGTAAATTTACTAACAAAAACAACATTAAAATCGAATTAAGGTAAACTAGAAACAAAAATTAAAGGCAATATAGGTGTAATATTGATGGTGTTAGAATCAAGGACATTAGAGGTAAATCCATCTGCTAAAGTGACGGAAGACAGATGCATATGAAAGGTATAAAAGAGTTTTGGATTACCTATCATGTGATATATATTACCCGAATCAATGATCCATTATGTAGAAGAGGAAAGAAAACAAGTATCACTTACCTGACTCAGTAAGGGAAGTGATAGATGAGAATTTCTTGGTAGTTTCTTAAAATTTGATGAACTTAGCATATTCATCTGCACAGATCAAGAGTCTGACTTAGAGAAGTGTCATTAGTAGTAACCACGTGAGTTGCTTGTGATTTAGAAACCTTTTGGTTCTTTTTAAGCAACTTCTGACATGTTCTTTTCGTATGACCAAGTTCATGACAATAATAGCACATAACCTTCAACCTCTAATTTCAAGAATTCGGAGTTCCACTTCTATAACTATCCTGAGGCTGAAATTTACTAATGTATGTATTTTCTGACTAGCAAGAGCACTAGATTGTTATATGGATGAGGCATGAGAACTCGAAATTGTACGCAGTACTCTAGTATAGGCTTCCCTTAGTGTAATACATCCTTGAAAGGTTGCATATTGCATTAACTAAAAGTAAAAGGGATATAAAGGCTTAAGGAAAAAAGAACGAGCAAAAAAAAAACGAGCAAAAAAGAGGGGACTCCCTCTTATAAATGGACAGTGGACCAAACATGTATGGCAAAATAAAAGACTCAAAGGTAGCGCAGCTACATCTATTGGGGGTCATGCTCCAACAAATGATTTACATTCCACCGGGCGGTCACTCGTGCCTCATAAGAGCAGGGATAACGATGATGAACATCTCAAACCAACCAAGAGGGGGGCACCGAAAGATGGTATAAAACAAACTCAGAGTAGTGCATCCAGGGTCTTATAAGATTTGTGATTCGACATCTTCATACTAAGAGTTGAGGCTAGCTAGAAAACTCATAATAATCGTTAAATCTCTCTGAGTCTGCTGAATCCGGACATTGGTACTGAAGGGCATTATCAAGTTCAATTTTTCTTACATAAGTTAAAGTGCATGTGATATGTGTTAAGTGATTGATCATGTTGTTCAACTCGATAGAAATCCTTGCATACATAAAAAATTAAAGAAATATTTTCTATCCCAGAAAACAGAAATGTCAATTCTTCCATCACATCTTTAACACAGTTGCAATGAAGAATATGACTAGATTGATCAGATTCGATAGAGTTCCATATTTGTACCACTCAGAATAATTCGACTAACTATCAGCTGGGAGATTATTAAGTAGGTGACTCTCTTGGAAAATATTCCTTAAATAGTCTAACAATTTTATTCCAGCAAAACTAATTGATGATATTTTGTTTTTCATCTATAATCTTAGCCGCTCATGAAACCAAATCTATCTCAAAGTGTTTGTGTTCACTCACCATAATCGATGTCATTCAGTGCTAAAGGACAAACTGCCAAAGCACTAGGAGATAATAAATTGAATGATCGTTGAATAAAGGAAAAAAAATGAACTAGCAAAGTCAAAAAAGGTCAAACACAATAACCGAGAAAATCAACCTAAGCAAAAGAAGCATACACCAGAACACAACAACTGAGGAAATCAATCTAAGAAGACGTCGGCCTCATCGAAGCCCTAATCTCATCGACACAAATCGAGCGGATGAAGCAGATGCAGATGAACAACGGTAACATGCATATTATGCTTTCAAATAAATGCTGATGACATCGTTCGAAGCAGACGAAATCGAAGGCTAGGTAGATGCAAATGGCGTCATCTGAAGTAGACGAATTACAAGAATTAGGCGATGCCATCACAAGAAGCAATCAAAGACTTCAATGAAGTCAGAATGAGCCCTATCCTCAGAAGATGACATCGTAGAAAGCAGTTGAAGACATCGACAAAGTCGTAACGAGCCCGAGCTACTAACGATGACATCACAGGAAGCAGTCAAAGACGTCGNTAGTAACCACGTGAGTTGCTTGTGATTTAGAAACCTTTTGGTTCTTTTTAAGCAACTTCTGACATGTTCTTTTCGTATGACCAAGTTCATGACAATAATAGCACATAACCTTCAACCTCTAATTTCAAGAATTCGGAGTTCCACTTCTATAACTATCCTGAGGCTGAAATTTACTAATGTATGTATTTTCTGACTAGCAAGAGCACTAGATTGTTATATGGATGAGGCATGAGAACTCGAAATTGTACGCAGTACTCTAGTATAGGCTTCCCTTAGTGTAATACATCCTTGAAAGGTTGCATATTGCATTAACTAAAAGTAAAAGGGATATAAAGGCTTAAGGAAAAAAGAACGAGCAAAAAAAAAACGAGCAAAAAAGAGGGGACTCCCTCTTATAAATGGACAGTGGACCAAACATGTATGGCAAAATAAAAGACTCAAAGGTAGCGCAGCTACATCTATTGGGGGTCATGCTCCAACAAATGATTTACATTCCACCGGGCGGTCACTCGTGCCTCATAAGAGCAGGGATAACGATGATGAACATCTCAAACCAACCAAGAGGGGGGCACCGAAAGATGGTATAAAACAAACTCAGAGTAGTGCATCCAGGGTCTTATAAGATTTGTGATTCGACATCTTCATACTAAGAGTTGAGGCTAGCTAGAAAACTCATAATAATCGTTAAATCTCTCTGAGTCTGCTGAATCCGGACATTGGTACTGAAGGGCATTATCAAGTTCAATTTTTCTTACATAAGTTCAAGTGCATGTGATATGTGTTACGTGATTGATCATGTTGTTCAGCTCGATAGAAATCCTTGCATACATAAAAAATTAAAAAAATATTTTCTATCCCAGAAAACAGAAATGTCAATTCTTCCATCACATCTTTAACACAGTTGCAATGAAGAANAAAGTGCATGTGATATGTGTTAAGTGATTGATCATGTTGTTCAACTCGATAGAAATCCTTGCATACATAAAAAATTAAAGAAATATTTTCTATCCCAGAAAACAGAAATGTCAATTCTTCCATCACATCTTTAACACAGTTGCAATGAAGAATATGACTAGATTGATGAGATTCGATAGAGTTCCATATTTGTACCACTCAGAATAATTCGACTAACTATCAACTGGGAGATTATTAAGTAGGTGACTCTCTTAGAAAATATTCCTTAAATAGTCTAACAATTTTATTCCAGCAAAACTAATTGATGATATTTTGTTTTTCATCTANCAGATTCGATAGAGTTCCATATTTGTACCACTCAGAATAATTCGACTAACTATCAGCTGGGAGATTATTAAGTAGGTGACTCTCTTGGAAAATATTCCTTAAATAGTCTAACAATTTTATTCCAGCAAAACTAATTGATGATATTTTGTTTTTCATCTATAATCTTAGCCGCTCATGAAACCAAATCTATCTCAAAGTGTTTGTGTTCACTCACCATAATCGATGTCATTCAGTGCTAAAGGACAAACTGCCAAAGCACTAGGAGATAATAAATTGAATGATCGTTGAATAAAGGAAAAAAATTGAACTAGCAAAGTCAAAAAAAGGTCAAACACAATAACCGAGAAAATCAACCTAAGCAAAGGAAGCATACACCGGAACACAACAACTGAGGAAATCAATCTAAGAAGACGTCGGCTTCATCGAAGCCCTAATCTCATCGACACAAATCGAGCGGATGAAGCAGATGCAGATGAACAATGGTAACATGCATATTATGCTTTCAAATAAATGCTGATGACATCGTTCGAAGCAGACGAAATCGAAGGCTAGGTAGATGCAAATGGCGTCATCCGAAGTAGACGAATTACAAGAATTAGGCGATGCCATCACAAGAAGCAGTCAAAGACTTCAATGAAGTCAGAACGAGCCCTATCCTCAGAAGATGACATCGTAGAAAGCAGTCGAAGACATCGACAAAGTCGTAACGAGCCCGAGCTACTAACGATGACATCACAGGAAGCAGTCAAAGACGTCGACGAAGCCAGAATAGGCCCGAGTTGCAAAAGAAGACGAACGATTCCCAAATACTAATGTGGAAGACGAAAGATGTAGACTGGAAAGATTCGACGAAGCTCTGATACCATATGACGAAAAAACTTACTTTCTTTTTATTCACAATTGAATATATATATAT
>JXCR01134471.1:201658-211988 GCA_002079205.1 Phalaenopsis hybrid cultivar
TTCGATCCTTATGACAACTGAAGTAGGATCTGATGAGAGGCTGCCATCGTTTATTGTATGTTTAAAGAGCAAAATGCTAGATACATGGCTCAAGCTCTACTGACACATAGAGCGAGGTCAGGAAGATTCCATTTTGACCTTGAACTCACGGAGTGACAGATGTTAGCATCATTTAAAAAAAAAAAGAAAGAAAGAAAAAAAATATTCGTTTTTTTTACAGACGCCTCCCCCTTCCTTGCCGATTCGCGAAAGATGGCCTCCCCCTTCCCTGTCGATTCATGAAAAGAAATCCCCCCTCCCAATCGATTTCATCTGAATGGTACTAATCTTGTCATTTACCTTAGTAATTTCATATGAATGGATGTTTGAAATCCACAGATCGAGAAGAC
Source organism: Phalaenopsis hybrid cultivar (assembly GCA_002079205.1). Lineage (NCBI taxonomy): Eukaryota > Viridiplantae > Streptophyta > Magnoliopsida > Asparagales > Orchidaceae > Phalaenopsis > Phalaenopsis hybrid cultivar. The sequence continues at coordinate 202,048 of JXCR01134471.1, forward strand.
AAAGACATTCCTTTGGTCATCATCTTTTCGGCCACGGAGAACCCTCTTTACAAGGGATTTCCATTTAGTATCATGCAAATGAAGGTAGCCATCGTGTTGCCTCGCGTAATAAGGCATTGGTACACCTCTCCATCACTTACCCTAGGTTTTGCATGAGTTCGCTAAGATGAGCTTGATTCATTGTTGGATCTAATCGGGTCTTATGTTGCATATGTCTTCATTTCCATTGTGTGCACCACATGAATTTAAATTTATGCATTAAAACATCTATTTTTGTATATGCTGTCAATTAGCCACCTACATCGATCCGATTGACCATCTTCAGTCCACTCGATCGAACGACCGCCACCGGGCAGATATCATCAGTCTACCATCCTCCGTAGATCGGCCACCCACACCAGTCTGATTGACCATCTTTGATCCACTCGATCGATTGACCGCCACCAACCCGGTCACATCACTTGACTATTCTTTGTTGATTGGTTGCCCACGTTGGCCCAATCGACCATCTTTGGTCCACTAGATTGATCGGTCGCTACTGGCCCGATCACATGAATCGACTATCCTTCATCGATTGGCTAGACACTCTGACCTGATCACTTTCTTCTGTTCACTCGACTGGTCGACAACCACTAGTTCGATTGATCATTTATTCACTCTCCGTTGATCGGTCACCCATGCCAGTCTGACCGAACATCTTTGATATGCTCGACCAATCGACCACCACCGACCCAATCTTATCAAATGAATATCCACGATTGATCAGTTATCTATGCTAGCCTGACCGACCTCCTTGATTAACTTGACCAATTGGCCTCCATTGGTCCAATCGATCAACCAATCATCTGCATTTGTTATGTTTCATTTTTGCATTCTTTCTTCACATTCCATGCATTAGCACATTTGCACTCACACCCTGCCGTACACTTTTGAGCATGTGTCCTCACATGCTTATGGTGAGTACTTGTGTCTTTTATGAGCACATTACTCTATACATTCTCATTGTGACATCCTTATGTCACTTTGCACCATGTCACGTGTGTTAGCACTTGTACATTCTTCACTCTCGCATATTGTCTTGCATAAGAACTTGAATGTTCATGACTTTCCTGCTTGAGGTCTTCACTTGATTCACTGTCCTCACACGCTTACCTTCAACAATCATAAGTTCTTTTCAGGGACGACTAGCACATAAAGCCTACCTGGCATGTAATTCTCTCCAACAAAGAGTACAATACTTTACCACCTGGTTTATCATTCTAGACTGTTTTGGGGATCTTTTTGAGTAACTATTTCTCACACAGTCGCCTTGGACATTCACATGTCCTTTTCCGGGACAACTTGCACGTCAAGCCTACCCGGTGCGTAATTCTCTCTAATGAGAGTTACGTCGCCTTTTTTCAGTAACACCACTTACACGTGCCATAAGCATGCCACATTGTATTACTTGGCATGAATCACACTCCAAAAGCCTCTAAATCCTCCGAGTACATGATGTGTGTCCACTTGAGCACATCACTACCACCTAGTATGGATCACACTCTAAAGGCTTTTGAATCCATTCAATGTGTAAGCTGTGTTGTCCATGGCACTACCTCGATATGTAATATATGTGTCATATGTCTTGAGCTTTCCATTTGCATTTCTGCATGGTCGACGCATTCGTCAAGGGTATATGCCACCATATGCTTATGATGATTGTTTGCTTTCTCATGATCGCCACTACCTTAGTAGAGCAATCAGCACACACTGGATAACTTTGCATTTTCATGTTCATTTCTGGTTGTCTTGACGATGGATCTATCTCTTTAGCTGAATGACCCATTGATGGTCACGACTTGATAATAACTATTGACCATGAGGATGTCTCTGTGGGCAATACTGGTTACCGCACCGTGACAAGCATGTGTATGTTGTGCCAAGGTTCCAAGATGTCTAATAGGTGTCACTTAGGCTCTCTCTTTTTTACAACTTATTTTGTAAGTATAAAAATTTCTATTTTTATTACATATGTGCATCATATTTTCAAAACATATTTTGAAACTACTACATCCCCGTACTTAGAACATATGTAAGGTCAATCTTTTTCTTAAAAAAACTTTGTTCATATTTGCATCTAGTGGCACCTTTTACAATTCTTTGATCCTTAGAATGGGGCTAGGGATGACGACCACATCAAAACTTGCGCCAGCTTCCTTATTCTTGGATCCTTAGAATGGGGCTAGGCACCTTTTACAATTCTTGGATGCTTAGATGTTGTGATTAAGATACTATAGGCTAGATTATGTGCTAGGCTACAACTAGGATGCTAGTTAGTTTTTTTAATTTNAACCCCAGAATAAGAGCGTTTGTTTTGGTTCTCTGGTTACTTGGGTAGCTTATAAAGGTATGCTTTCGTGGATATTCGGTTCAAGGGGTCTCGATCCGATCCCGCTTGGACATATACCCATAACCTATCACACGAGGTTTACCGCACATAAGCTATTCAGGATATTTTCAAATTTTTCTGCCCAATCTTCATCTTAATTCTTTCTTTTCCAGTAAGAGGCCCGTTGGAAGAGGAAATTCTGATGTCAACTCCGAGTTACAAAAAGAATCGAAACAAATACATTATTAGAAATAATAGAAAAGAAACACTAGCAGTAGGTCTCGTAAGAGGAACGTATAAGCTAGCCATCCAGATGATTGAACAGCCTTGCTTGCCCTCCTCGATCTCCTCCTAGNGACCCCAGAATAAGAGCGTTTGTTTTGGTTCTCTGGTTACTTGGGTAGCTTATAAATGTATGCTTTCGTGGATATTCGGTTCAAGGGGTCTCGATCCGATCCCGCTTGGACATACACCCATAACCTATCACACGAGGTTTATCGCACATAAGCTATTCAAGATATTTTCAAAATTTTCTGCCCAATCTTCATCTTAATTCTTTCTTTTCCAGTAAGAGGCCCGTTGGAAGAGGAAATTCTAAGGCCATGATTAGACAGGATAATAACTCCGAGTTACAAAAAGAATCGAAACAAATACATTATTAGAAATAATAGGAAAAGAAACACTAGCAGTAGGTCTTGTAAGAGGAACGTATAAGCTAGCCATCCAGATGATTGAACAGCCTTGCTTGCCCTCCTCGATCTCCTCCTAGNTGCAGGGGCCCGAAAAGAGGTATGCTGGTAAGGCAGTGACCCGAATGAATACAACTCAAGTAGATGATATCGATCATGCAAACAAACATGTACATGCANGTCTCGTTAGCTGAATGACCCATTGATGGTCACGACGTGATAATAACTATTGACCATGAGGATGTCTCTGTGGGAAATACTGGTTACCGCACCGTGACAAGCATGTTTATGTTGTGCCAAGGTTCCAAGATGTCTAATAGGTGCCACTTAGGCTCTCTCTTTTTTACAACTTATTTTACAAGTATAAAAATTTCTATTTTTATTACATATGTGCATCATATTTTTAAAACATATTTTGAAACTACTACATCCCCGTACTTAGAACATATGTAAGGTCAATCTTTTTCTTAAAAAAACTTTGTTCATATTTGCATCTAGTGGCACCTTTTACAATTCTTGGATCCTTAGAATGGGGCTAGGGATGACGACCACATCAAAACTTGCGCCAGCTTCCTTATGCTTGGATCCTTAGAATGGGGCTAGGCACCTTTTACAATTCTTGGACGCTTAGATGTTGTGATTAAGATACTATAGGCTAGATTATGTGCTAGGCTACAACTAGGATGCTAGTTAGTTTTTTTAATTTTTGGTTATAGTTATTTACTGGTTTAACTGCCCTTGCCGGACAACACTTCCATGTCTTTTTTGCGTGTTTATTGGTGTTTTAGACTTGCACACTAATATGTTAAGGGTGATTTTCTTGCAGAGAGTCATGCCCAACAGGGAGGACCTATAATAATTCACATTAACATATTTTCTGCATGTATTGTAAGCTCTCCTCCCACCAAGTATGGTTCACTAAGTTGCATGCCTTCTTGTGCTAACCCCTCTATTTTGCAGGTCGAGTCTTTTTTTACCTTCATTATGTACTTTTTAGAGTCCTTAGGAGAGTCAATATTAGAAATAAGGTACGAGCACGAGTTCCGATATGCCATACGGGCAAAACCACAGGACAAGGACTAGGATCAACTTGCTTATGTCACGTCCATTAATTCTAAATCTTTTAATTTATAGAATTAGGACCAGATGCAATGCTAGATCTCCTTTTTCTTTTATAGGATATATTATCGATCTAGTGACACCCGACCTTTTAATATTTTGTATTTGACTTGTTTTACTTTATTGCATAGCGTGTCTAGTAGTTATGCCCTTTTTTGCTTGTGGTTTGTCTCAGAATCATGTGAATATCATTTAGGCTCATTAAAAACCTAAAATTATAAATTTTTGACAAAATCATAATAAATGATTAAGACTAATCAAAATTTAGGATAAAAACATTTTCAAGATTTTTCAAAATCTTTCTTTACTTTTTTTCATGGCCTTCAGACTAAATTTTAACGGGATGCATAGCATAACCATAACCCAAGTCATACTAATAAGACCTCCACACTTAAGATTTGTTAGATAACTAAATCATCTACATGTTTGAGGAGAGTCTCCATGCATCTCTAACTCGACTCGCCCAACATAGATTTCTACTTACGTGAATGTTTTATACGATTATGGTGTTAGAGGCTTTCATGACCCATACGGGGAGTAAGTATTTTGTGAGAGCATTCTGGCTTCATAGTCTTACCTCTCTTTCTTATCCACTCCAACAAATTCCTCGCCACTTCGACAGATATAAGTCCCATCTCTAATCTTCCTATCTATATAGAGTCCTAGGATTTAGAGTTTTCTTTTGTTGAGCTTAGGGTTATTGAGATTCCCTTGGACGGCACAATTCAGAAATTACTGACAAGGGGACAGTGATTCACCCTCAACTCATATGACCTAGTTATGCTTTGGAAGCATAGTGCAGACCCTGCAAGACGACCCAATTATTACATAGACCTCGATAACTGATGAGCCATTACCTATTTGGGATTGTGAGAGACTTAGGGCTCGTTTGAGACAGATTTTTTTGCGCGGCGCGACATCCCTCCACGATTCTCGCCCGTTGGAGGTGACGTTTTCGTCGTGGCGACCTCAACGCGCAGCGGAAAGCGGGCCGCGGGATCCCTCCCGTGGTCTGCTTTCACTACGAAGCTTTACCTGTTGCAATTACTCTCCAGCCCTTCCCACCGTGATTCGTCTCCCCCAACTTCAGCGATCGCTACAGTCTTCGCCTATTTGCTTTCATGGAGATAAGATCAGAGCCCTCCTTCAATGTCGACAATTCCCATCGTATTCCTCATTTCCCTCTGCACAAACCGCTTCCATGGAGTTCAACGATTCACAGGCTTCTCAACGCGAATGCAGAGAAAAGGGGGGTAAAGCGCAAAAGAGGGCTGTCGAGAAAGTGTATTGTGGATGATAAATCACCATTGGAGGGTGTTGGTTCTTCTTCTAGATTCACTGGTTTATCTTCTACATATCGGTTGGAGATGAATAAGAAGAAGAAGAACAAGAATGTGGACTGGGAGAAGAAGATTCAACTGAAAGCTTTTGGTATTGTTCTTCATCCTTTTGCAGTCTGAATGTGAAAAATGTGTTTTACTTTCCATTTAGTAAATCTTATTTTTTTTGAAAACTTTCTTTTTTGCAAGATTAAACCTATAAATTTTGAAATGTGTTTTACTTTCTATATTGTTATCAAATAGGGGTAACATTATCATTTTTCCAGCAAACAGCTGTCCCACAGTTGTTTTCACACAGCTGCACCAAATAGACAGCTAGCTTCCCGGCAGCAGCTTGCCCGCAGCAGCTTCCTGGGGCAGCGCAGCTGCAGATGAAAAGCTGAGAAGCTGCAGCTGCGCCGAACAGAGCCTTAACGAGAGCTCTAAAGGCATCACGACGCTTCTATGAGATAAACATATTTTTTAACACCCTCTCACTAGTCATCACCAAAATGTAAGCAAGACTTCTTTAATCGAGAGTATCCTTGGGCATCCCCCATGATGTAATTAACTAATGAGATACGTTCCTTTGGGAGATAACCATGACCCCAGAATAAGAGCGTTTGTTTTGGTTCTCTGGTTACTTGGGTAGCTTATAAATGTATGCTTTCGTGGATATTCGGTTCAAGGGGTCTCGATCCGATCCCGCTTGGACATACACCCATAACCTATCACACGAGGTTTATCGCACATAAGCTATTCAAGATATTTTCAAAATTTTCTGCCCAATCTTCATCTTAATTCTTTCTTTTCCAGTAAGAGGCCCGTTGGAAGAGGAAATTCTAAGGCCATGATTAGACAGGATAATAACTCCGAGTTACAAAAAGAATCGAAACAAATACATTATTAGAAATAATAGGAAAAGAAACACTAGCAGTAGGTCTTGTAAGAGGAACGTATAAGCTAGCCATCCAGATGATTGAACAGCCTTGCTTGCCCTCCTCGATCTCCTCCTAGATGAGTTGTCGTGATGGGGATGGTACATAAGTTCTTGCATTGTCTGCTCAAAAGTACAAGCAATGTAAGCTAGGAGCCCTTCCCCATCAATCACACCCCTATCCTTGAAGAAGATGACGTCTCTCTCAATCTTCTCGGTGAAGAATTATTAAGTGGAGTTACAAGAGAAGCAAAGCACAGGCTTGGTATCACATTGCCTTGAATTATTCTATGTATGTAGGGTTAAAAAGCTTCAAATTCAAAGGCTTGAATTATTCTGCATTTTAAAAAAATTCTTTAATTGTTGATGTAATTATTATTATTATTTTATTCAGAATAAAATTGAAATGGCTGATAGATACAAATATTTATGGAAGTTTTACGTGCATACCACTCAATTCTTACGTATTTACGTATCTAACACCTAAACTTCAATTTTTACTTACATGCCACCTAAATCATGCATGAAATAGTGTATTTCACCTTTCAAAAGTAAAAAGATAGTATTTTTTTTTGCTTAATGATGTTAATGAAAATTTGGGTGTTATAAATGTAAAATGTAAATTATAAGTTTTAGATATATAAATGCATAAGAATTGCGTGGTATGTATATTAAATGCCCCAATATTTATTTACCATATACAGAAAACAGCAAGAGAGTCCATCTTCTTATTTTCTGAATGCTTCTTTTCTGAATGTTTTTTTCTTCTCCTTTCACCACAGAAAAAAGTACTAAAATTGACAGAAAAACCACCCACTTCTTACATGATAGAGAAATTGATCTAATTACTAATGATTTTGCAATTATTTTTTATCTTGATTATTTACGAGAACATAACTATAACATATATCATTGCTTATCAAAAATATTTTTTTTTCGAACTGTTTTTAATTATAACCAACGAAATAAGCAAATATTAACCCGACAGCTGTAATTCGTCGGTTACATTCGAACCCGCCAAATGACAGATTTTATTATTAGGAGACGAGAACGGTTGTTGCTAATAATTTTAATAACCGACACAATAAAAATTGTTGATAGGCCGTCGAAACTAATCCTATATCCTGCCCAAAATCACCTCTCTCTCGGTCATTCCCTAATCCCTCCTCCTAGCCCTCGTCTTCTCCCTCGCCTCTCTTCAAAACTCTTGTATGTCCCTCTTGCGCGTCCCTCTCTGGTTCGTCCAAAACCATCGCCTTCGTCCCAGAAGCCCTCGCGATACAGTCGAAATATAAGCTAGCTGGGAACGCAGCGGCGGGATCGCAGCTTATAATGACCGGAAACTCTGATTTTTCTCCTCCTTCCTCTCCTCTGCTACCCGAAACGACCGAGGAAATTAACTTGTTATCTTCATTTTCGTTTTTTATTTTTATTTGCTTTGAAGAATGCGGTTGTGGTTTATCATCTAGGAGGTTTGCCAAATATTTTCCTATGTCAGTTGGCTTACATCCGAAGCTGTGAATTTAGCTCAAACATCGTTAATTGCTCGAAAATTGATTCGAATTTTGGCTCAGAGAGAGATCATATCAAAATAAATGAGCCAAGCTATGAGCCAAAATTTTGGATTGAATTTTTTTTTGAGTCAATTTTNGTTCAAAACCATCGCCTTCGTCCCAGAAGCCCTCGCGATACAGTCGAAATATAAGCTAGCTGGGAACGCAACGGCGGGATCACAGCTTATAATGACCGGAAACTCTGATTTTTCTCCTCCTTCCTCTCCTTTGCTACCCGAAACAACCGAGGAAATTAACTTGTTATCTTCATTTTTCGTTTTTTATTTTTATTTGCTTTGAAGAATGCGGTTGTGGTTTATCATCTAGGAGGTTTGCCAAATATTTTCCTATGTCAGTTGGCTTACATCCGGAGCTGTGAATTTAGCTCAAACATCGTTAATTGCTCGAAAATTGATTCGAATTTTGGCTCAGACAGAGATCATATCAAAATAAATGAGCCAAACTATGAGCCAAAATTTTGGATTGAATTTTTTTTGAGTCAATTTTGACTTGACCTAGCTCGGCTCAAAATCTGATTGTTAGCTAAATATGATTGTCATTTTAAAATAGATTCTTTAATACAACATATGATTGCTACACACACCCAAGGCTGGTCATCCAAGCCGACCACCTCTAGCCAAGCGGCCACATCAGGACTGCCAAAATAGGTCAGTCAACCAGTCACTTTAGCCAGCCATCTCTAGCCAAGCGACCACTCTTGGCCAGCCTAATCAGTCCAGCAGGCCGGCCACCTCCAGCCGGGCGGCCACATTAATTCAGACNCAGGCTGGTCATCCAAGCTGACCACCTCCAGCCAAGCGACCACATCAAGACTGCCAAAATAGGTCAGTCAACCAGTCACTTTAGCCAGCCATCTCTAGCCAAGTGACCACTCTTGCCCAGCCTAATCAGTCCAGCAGGCCGGCCACCTCCAGCCGGGCGGCCACATTAATCCAGGCGGTTGGCCACCCTGTCATTTGTTCCATGGCCCTAGAGAGTCCAAAATTTTAAAATAAATATGAATTTCTCAAAATATATGGTCATTTTCAAATTATTTGCTCCATGGTCTCTGTGAGTCCAAATTTTTACTCAATTTCTGATTCTCTTAAATTTAACAAGTTGCGCCGGTAATTATAATTTCTCTTAAACAATCATAATTTCTCGCCTCCACAACTCATGCAACTGCTTAAAATTATCATTTTGTTTTGTTTTTGTTCTATTCAACAATTTTGGGTAGAAAGATGGAGAGGAAGCAGCNCTTTGTTCTTATGTATATATATATATATACACGCGCGCGCGCACACACGAGCGCACACATACATATCTTTGTGTACTTTTCTCTTGTTATTTTTCAATTTTTTTAGTTTTTTATGCCTACCCACCACCCAAAAGATGGTGTAGATGGCTAATGTTAGGGGACACCTTGGCCAAAATTTTCATCCATAGCACCGAAAAGTACGTCTGAATTTTCAAACCCCTTCATGATAGTTTATAACGTATTTCGCCATGACATAAAAAACAAGTTGCGCCGGTAATTAACCATAATTTCTCGCCTCCACAACTCATGCAACTACTTAAAATTATCATTTTGTTTTGTTTTTGTTCTATTCAACNTAATTTCCCTTAAACAACAATAATTTCTCGCCTCCACAACTCATGCAACTACTTAAAATTATCATTTTGTTTTGTTTTTGTTCTATTCAACAATTTTGGGTAGAAAGATGGAGAGGAAGCAGCAACGTTGCCAACTGGGACGGTGCAATTGGGTGGTGGCTTGGTCCAACGAGCATGAATGGTGCAAGCGGCAAACAATAGCACACACATGTCGTCTCGATGGTGGGAGATGGTGACACGTGCGTTAGTTTGGTAGCGGATGATGGTTCCAACGGGCTGTGAAGGTGCTCCGGCAAACTCCAACATACTCTAATTGGCTTTAAAAAAGGGATAGATTAGGGC